>NDGM011234331.1:2913-17826 GCA_002564305.1 Octomys mimax | reverse complement strand
AAATAGGACTACCTCCAAACTGCTATTTTCCAGAAGGAATCCTTGATGAAAACCTCCCCATCATTCATGAGAGCAATGACATTCCCAAAGATTTTAGTTTCAGAGTCTTGATTTACTATATGGAACACTTTATCCTGAACAGTTCTGGAATTTCTCTGAATGCCAGCAATTTTCTTCCCAAGTATTACAGTAATCATTAAATACAGTATATGCATCTATGTCATAATACAGTGTACATAGAGTATATCATTCTGCAGTGATCGTCTTTGGATATTTTAAAACCTACCATGTGATTCAGAAATGCATTTACTTATAACCCTACCATAGCATTATCTACTACTGTTTCAAAGTGGTATCTCTTCTCTTACTTTTATTCTTGGCCATAAACAGAATTAGCAGTTTCCATGCAGACTGGTAAAACAAGTAATGCTCCAACTCTGTGAAGCATTTTTGCTTCAGCTTTAACTATTAATTGCAAGATTTCAAAGCAAGCTTTCCAAGTTTAACATGATACTGTAGGAACATATCTATAAGAAGAGAGGAAGGGTTGTGGAAGAGAAGACACTTTCTCATTTGGAGTTTCCAACTCAGCTGTTCTCGTACGTGGTACGGAGCCAGCCTAATGGCCGTGGCACCACCACCTTCTTTGGTGACTTGTGCAAAGACAATGTAGGGGTGAAGAAGGCATTTTATTTACTGGGCTTAGCAATATAGGTTTAGTACTTTTTTTATTTAGTAGCCTAATACATGGGTACAATTTTTTAAATTAAGAGCATTATTTTTAGCATGCAAATATAATGACTTTATAATATTAATTACCCAACTATCCTTTATGCTGGTTTTATAAAAAAAACAGACTATAAAGAAGTAACAATAAAAAAAAAAATCTAGGTTCAAGAATTCACATCTGGGGCTGGGGAGAGAGCTCAGTGGCATGAGTGCCTGCTTGGCAAGCACAAGGCCCCCTGTTAGATCGCTCTGGTGCCACAAACAAACAAACAACAACAACAAAAAGGAGTTCACATCTATTTTACAAAAGCAGTAAAATAATTTTAACTTGTAATAGAGAATTAAACAGTTTGTGAATCAGTGCACAAAGTAACATCACTGACGGCTGGCTGACAAGAGTCTAGATTAAGTAATATTCAGAGTAACTGGGTAATTTAAAAAGGAATACTGAAGTACAACCACCATAGAGAGTTTACTGTCTGCACGATATATGCCAATTCTTTTACCCCAATAAAATAACAAAGTAGAAGAGCTCAAAGAGGAAGCCCTATAATTTCAAGCATTACAGTGTCTGACATGTGAAGTCTGGTTTATCGCTTTTACCCTAACACGTCACGTAACCACTGGCTGTATCTCACAGACTTCCACAGTGCTCCTAGAACATGCTGCTTGAGAAGCTCTGATTATCTATCCAGACGAACCCAAAGCTGTTCTCCTGGACTCTGCTCGAGAGGCATGTATTTCACACTAAACTCCTACTCCATATTCAGGGTTCTACACTCACAAAGTCTGGCCAATGCACACCCAAAAGGATTATGTTTAATGTGTGTGTACTGAACAAATACGTAGCACTGATGTAGTAGGAATTATAAGTAACCTAGTACTGATTAAAGCGCACAGGATGGTGGCAGTAGCTGCACACTGTCTTCATAATCTGGGTTTGTTCATGCCTTTCTTCCAGAAATTCTAGACAAGTTGCTTCTCTGACCCTGTGGTCACTGCCACTATTTCAGTATTAATGGTTCCCCAAGCCTCAGTTTATTACAGACCCATAGCTGCTGGGTTGCTCTGGATGGATGTAAAAGAAATAAATTACCTTATAAGCCTCTAGCTAGGGAAGATGGGGCCCAGCAGCCTGACCTCATCACTGGACTAAGGCCACATAATTCTGCCCAGTAGAGGAGCTCATGGTACAGTACTAGCCAGAGGCTGGAAAGCAAGCACCCACACCCACTTCCTCCCCTTCTGTGCACCAAGACTCTCCCAGCATGCCCCCAGCGGTGAGGGAAGCACGGCCTGGCAGTCCTGTGGCACCATGGCTGTTGCAAGGCTGGTCACACCTAGAGTCCACAGCCCTTCAAGACCAGTGCAGTAAGACAACAGGGTCAGCTCTCATACCACCACACTTGTCTGACATGCTGCGGCCAGCTCAAGGTGACGAATGCCAGAATGTAAGTCTGGCATTGTCCACATAATGCCAGAGCAGGTCCAGAGACTCCGCTCAGTGGTAATGGCCCAGGATGATGGGCTGCTGGCTTCTGCCTGGTCTTGGCTTTCCCAGGGGCAGACTGAGTCTATGACTGAATCCAAGAGAAAGTCCTGCACTTACTTGTACCTTGGCCCTGTTGTGGTTTCTACCTAGATGCCCTACCCTTGAGGTCTTATGAGCTCTTAAATGCAACTTGGGGGGTGACTGGATCACGGGCTGTGATGATCACCAGTGGATGAGTTTATAACTCCATGTGCCAACAGGAGGTGGCCCCTGGTTGAAGAGGGTGGGTCACTGGGCGACATGGCCTAGAAGGTCCCCCGCCCATTCTCTGCTTCTTCCTGCACTCTGCTTCCTGGCTACCATGTTATGAGGAGCCCTGCCCTAGCATGTGCCCTGCAGACATCACCCCAAGCAAAGAAGGAGACTTCTAACATCTGTGCCAAAATAAACTTCTCCTTTTAGTTGTGGATGTTGGATATTTTATCCTTTCAACAAAGAAAGTAACCAAAACAAACTGCCAGCAGTTAAGGTCTTTCTCTAAGTGGTGCTCCCCTGTGTTGTGGTCACTAAAGGCTGCTGCTGGGGAGAGGGCGAAAAGCTTGAATTAAGTACTCATAGGTTTATTAGTAGTGGCAAAGAGAACACTGCTATACACAGACCAAGATGAAGTCCTGCTATAAGAAATGTCATTCTCAAGATTTCTACCTAATACAATGGAGTGGAATTTCATACATAGATTACCCTAAAGCAAGGAAAACAGAAATCATTCTATTAACATTTTTAGATGATCCTATGCTTTTACAAAAATTGGTTTTGTTATGCTTTAAAATGAACACACCCTCTATTTTACTATTAAAATAATTCCAAAAGAAAAACAGAAATCCAACTTCTTACCTTCCAAAAAGACTATCGTGAACAACATAGACAGAACATACACTGAGATCTATTAATCCTTTTGGTTTTGTAGCCCGTTTTTCACTTTCAAAATAAATAAGTTGAGCATCACTGCCCTCTAAGATAAAATATAAATTCTTCCAACGTTTTCCTTTGCCTGTTAAAAAAATAACATTATTTTTCCTTAGCCAAACAATGAACTCTAAAATCATATTGGAATGCAAAAAATTGCTAAAAATAAAAATTAGATATATGTCAACTTTTAATTATAAAACTTGTCTTTATGTAACAGGAAAATGCCAGTGACTTCCATTAAAAAAAAAAATGCCTTTTGTGATATTCCTTCTTTTTAATGAATCACAGAGTAAATGAGAAGATATTTTTCTTCAGATATTCCATTATGATGAAGTAACCAAAATTCCTGTTATAGTAATTCTTTTTCAGTTTTAAGGAAAAAAGGTCCTTTACAAACACCACTAAGGCCTTCCCCCATTACCTTAACATATCTTATTATCAGACTGAGGTAATATGTCAAATAAAAGCATTAACATCATCAGCTCAGGTACCACCAAGTTTCTTTAAAAAATTAAAAGGAGAGGAGGCAAAGAGTCAAATGCGTTTGCTTGTTGGGGGCTTGGAAATATATAAACTTGTTTTCTAAATCCCTAGTTGAAATGTGGAAATGTAACAACTCAAATTTTGAAGGAGGCTTATGAATTATAAACGAGTATAAATTACCAGTAATTCATGTCAAAACAATTTACTAAATACATATCATGATAAATTTGCTTTTGATAGTTACAATGCCTCTATCAAATGAGCTAACAGTAAAATAAGCCCTTAACCTTAAAATTTCACTTACCCTTTTTTAGAAGATAGCCTTTCTTAACAATATTTTTATAAAAGGCATCCTTTGTTTTACGACGAATTGTATTATAGATTTCCTTGCCATCTACTGTATCATTGAGGACTTGTTCTTGATCCTAAATTTTTTAAATACAAAATTTCATGAGTTTTTGATGAAAGACATAAAGGTATATCAAATTAGCAATCAAAAGTCAGAAAGTATTCTAATACAAAAATCTAGATGTATATAACAAATACATTAAGAGAGCTTTTGCTTCCCAAGGAAGTTCTCAGAAAGGTTTCCTTATCACATCCCAAGAATACAGATAAGGACAGTAGAGACAGATTTAGAGACTAATCATATGGTACTGCATGGGTCTTGTGTACCTTTGTAAGGATTTTGATCTTTAAATGAAATGTACAGGGCCAAGGAGATAGCCCAGTGGCTTAAGCGCCTGGCTAGCAAGTTCTAGGTCCTAAGTTTGATCGCCAGTACCAAAAATTTAAATAAATAAATGAATAAAAATATACCACATCCAACTCCCATTTTGAATGGATCCCTTTGTACTCGATGCTGGTAAAAAGACAAAGGTAGACTCAGTGAGATGCAGTGAGTTTTGGGTGGTGGTTTTATTCTAGATATATTCTGAAGGCAAGAATTAGCAAGAATTGTTGACAGGGTAGATATAAAGCATAAGAAAGAAAAAAAGGGAAAGGAAAAAGAAGGAAGAGAGAGAGAAAAAAGAGAGGGAAGGGGAATGGGGGAGAAGGGAGGGCCATGGAGGAGAAAGAGGGAGAAGCAGTCAAAGATGACTTAATGCCTTAACCATGCTGGTCAACATTTCTCAGTCTGTAAAACAGTGATACTGATAGTATCATCAAACTCCTGAAAAAACCCAAATGATTTAATATGTAAGAAACACAGTGCCTAAAACATAGTATTCAGAATAGCAGGTGTACTGATTGGAGTGTGTTGTCTCAAAAGGCTTCTTTTCCTCTCATTCCTGTCTCAGAGTGTCTGCTCTAGGATTCTGGTTTTCCTATTCCCACACCTTAACTGCAGTCTGGGTACACTGGGCCACATTACAGTGGGTGAGCTGATTTTGTCAGTTTATAGTTTCATTCATTAGTACAATATGTTAGTAGCCTTGTGTTCGTTAATAGAATCCCACGGAAAGGACAGGCTAGTGTTTTGATTCCCTGAACTTTCACTGTAATTTGCTTTCACCCAGAAGCAGGACAACAGATCACAAAGAACATTTAGTAGCTCTGTGTTCCCATCAACTTCCTTTCTCCTAAGAGTGATTTCTAAGATTCTCCCTAGGCAATTTTCAAAGGACAATGTAAGGTTGGCTCAGTTATGAAACAATAACCAAGTAAGGGCAGGCGAATGTGAGTAGCTGAGGGACACCGTGCTGCCTCAGTCTTCAGCTGATGAGCTCATGTGATCTCCTGTCTTGGCCATCAGAGACAGCTGGGACAAATGTAGGTCAGCAGCTCAGGAAGCATGTCCATTCACTCTTAAAGCAACATAGTAACTTCATGTGTTAAAGGCCTGCTGGGGCCAGGAATGAACTATGTGGTGCAGTGCCTGCCTGGCAAGCAGGAGGCCCTGAGCTCAATCCCTAGAGTATCAAGATGATGATGATGAAGTAAAATTAAGTTAAAATTTGAAAAAAATAAAGTTTATAAAAATTAGTTTGCTAGATATCATGTACTACTTAATTTTCTACTTATAAAAACCTTTATTTGAAAATTATAAAAACAAATTCTGGATTAAAAAATTATATGAGGACAAATAAAACAGGGATTTATAAAACAAAATCAAAACTCATGAACTCAGTCATCCAAAGTGGGTGAGAATGAAAACTGAACAGCAGAGCTGCTAGCCCGACCTGCGACCTGCAGGTGAAGGCCCTCCTACCCCTAATCAAACACAGGTGTCTCTAGCACTCCCTGGGATGAAAGGCAAAACTTCAGAAGGATTTTCAGTTGGCAGTGGTTAGGTACAAAGCGACATGGATAGAGGATGAGGCGCACAGAAACGTCAACCATTCGGTGGCAGGGTAGCCAGGTGAGTGCGGCTGGCCAGGACAGACAGCCCTCAGCGGATGTTGATGGGTAATGCCTCCAAGGAAACGGAGGAAGGAAAATTCTTAATCACTCCTTTGAAAAAGCTTTTTCTAACCTCGGCTACACTCTTACCCCACCACATTTCAGAAGTACAATGAGTCTGAAGAAACAGATTCATCACCCTGTGCATTTAGCAGCCAATACTGAGAAGGCCACCCCTGCTCTTCCCGATGGGGTATTCGCGCCCACCTTCTCTAGGCCCTGTATATCCAGTCCCACTACTGCCCTACCACGCCTCTGCTTCAGTGTCTTTTACTGGGCTCACAGACATGCTCAGATCCTGTGGCTATGAAACTATAGGCAAATAATGGAAAAGTTTAGATCCCCTGGGCTCTAGGCCTTTTCAGTCCTCTCTCATTTTCTCTTTCCCTTCCTGCTTCTCTTTTTCTCCTCTCCTCCCTTCCCTCCCTCCCTTGTCCATCTTTCCCTCCCTTCATCTTTTCCTCCTCTTGCCGTCCTTCCCTCTTTCTCTCCCCTTTTCCTCCATCCCTCCCTCCCACTCTCATTTCCTCCACTCTCCTCCCTCTCCCTTTTACTCTCCTCTCTCCCTCTCTCCAGCACCAGCTCCTCTGGATGAGTCTGGCTGCCATTCGTCCACACCATCTCCACCACTCACTGTGACCTGGCCAGTACCCACCCTGCAGCATGGATGACACACTCACAAAGTCTCTTATAGTTACTTTCCTGAAAGACTCTGAATAACCTACAGTTTGAAATTTTATCTACATCCAGTTTTAACTGCATGAATGTCTCTATAAACATTACCAAAATGAACCTTAAAACAAAAGTCTGGTTATTACAAAGAGAAAAACAACACTGACCTGCATTGGTACAGGTTCCTTAAGATAATACCCTTCAACAATCTGTTCTTTTCGATAGTGATCTATGATGTCCCCAATACTGTTAAAATAAAAATAACTAACAATGACATAATGTATCTCACAAAAAATGTAAACCTTTTAAATTAAATGTAGTAAAGCCTATTATTACAAGGGTTATCTATATGTAGGTTCTTTTGCAAAGCACAAAATCTAAATGTGCTAATAGAATCAATGACCTTCACAGCCACACATTTTGGAAAAATATGAATATCTCCAGTACAAAAGAAAGGATTAAGGTCAAAAGACAGGTCAAAGATTGTGAGAGCCCAGTGGACAGCACCACACTCAGTCACCACACGTGAGGAAGTAATCACGGGTCCCCAAACATTTTCACAATTGTTTTTTCTTTGCATGTAACAATAGACAATCAACAAATTCTCCAATATCCCATGAAGTTCCAGGTATGAAAGTAGACTTATGAGTCTGGGATGTAGCTCAGGGGCACACACCTGCCTGGCAAGTACAAGGTCCTGAGTTCGATTCCCGGTTTAAAAAAAAAAAACTGACATACATCTCAGTAAACTAAAATATGTTAAGTATAAACTTGCTTGTGAAATGTGAATTTCTGAAGACATGATATCCTGTGAGTCCAGTCATGTTCTTAGGATAAACTTAGTGCAGCTGTGCCTCTCTTCACGAACCCTAGGTTACTTACTGTGCTGGAGCTTCAAAGTCTAGCCCTCCTATTCCTTCTCACTACCCCAACTGTTCTCTTTCTGTGGGGTCCCTCCCAGGCCTGTCAGCGCATCCCCTTGGCTTACAAGTCAGTGCTGCTTCTCTGCTCATGGGCCTGAGTTCTGCAGTGCAGAAGTGTGGGTGCCCTCTTCCCTTCTCCTTGATGGACATGTGCAGTTAACTAGAGTGTCTTTTATGCAACAGACAAGTAAGATGTTTGCTAAATTAAGTCCACTGCTAATTGTTTCCTCTACTTCTTAAAAATTGTACATACAGAAACGTCAAGGCTAAGGTTTCAGTAGTATCTACTTGAAACAGACATAACTGCTGCCTCTCATAACCAAAAGCCTAATATACAGTTACGGCTGTGTTAATGAGATTTGTTGAATAAGCTTACTTCCTATGTTCATATCTAAACAATAAATGATAATTAAAGAGTATCTTTCTGAGAATTGTTTCTGATATCTATGTTGAAATGGAGTATATATTTTCAAGACAACTCTAAAACCTGCCATTTCTCAGAGAGTGGAGTCACATTTTGGCTTTTCTTTTAAAAAAACAAAATTAATATTAAAACTAGAAAGAATGAGACATACAAATTTTATGGGCTGACCATACACATAATCCAAGATTTGGGATCATGGCCAAAGTCATTTTACATCTATATTCTATAAGAACTCATTGAACAAGTAGCCCAATAATTTTGCATAATTTGAAAGGAAACACTATAAGTATTTTTGTCCCTATTCTACTAAAGTCATTATAAACAAAAGATATCTTTATGTATTTTATTGTCTTAAAAATATACTAAGAATTTCCATCTTTGTAGAACACAGGTGTCTGCATAAAATACACTATCCCTAAGGAAGTGTAAGTCAGTAAACAAATTTCTCAACAAGTCAGTGTGAACTATATCTCGTAAGAGCCTCAATTTGGGCATGAATTCAGTTAATATGCACCTTTAATTTCCAATTCCATTTCCCAAATCTCTGAACAGTGGGAAATTCTAATATATCTGGAGGTGGATCTCAGTGAAGATATTTAGAACCTAGAAGCTCATGCAAGCAGCTAATGTTAGGCATGCGCTTGGACCTTCCATCTGACACTTGCTAACTGTCTAATGAACCTGGGATTTTCAGTCTGTCTTCTAGATGACAACCTTCCAGATCTCTATGTACTTTAAGGTCAAGCTGCTACTGCAAGAAATTCTAATTGGAATGGAGAATTCTACACTGGCATTAAGACAATAGGCAGGCAAAACGCAAATGTTGATTTCATTTGTTTTTATGCATCTATTTTTATTTGCTTTTTTTTTTTTTGAGACATGGTCTCACTATGTCGCGCAGGATAGCTTGAACTGAGAGCAATCATCCTGCATCAGAGCCTCCAAGTGCTGGGGTCATAGGCCCCAATTACCACGGAACTACAGTTAGAATGTTTGGGAAAACCTTTTCATCTAAAAATGAAGGATTACTCTTTTTGTTTTACAAAACACACTGCCATTTTACCATATGGTTTCCTCTATTAGTTTCCTAATCAAGCAAATAAAATTCATTCTAAGTCTTGGAAAAAGCAAAGGCTTATTTTATTTTGCAAGTGAAAAGCAGGAACCAGTCATGACTACAAGAAACACCACTCAAAGAAACTTGTTCACAGCTAACACTTGCATAACTCTCAGGTAAAACTTGAGGAACAATTTTTTTCCATATTAAAATGATTCACTAATAAAAAAAAATCTAATGTTAAAAAAAGAGTGTAATGTATTTGTCTTTCTTAGGTTATATGTTTTGCTATTTGTGAAGATAATATTAATCAAATTTTGCTACAAATAGCTTGTATAAAAATTTTTGATCACATTATTTTGGAATGAAACAAGTTATTAATTTATGTTTATATGTGATACTGCCTCAAGAATTCTTAAACATATATAGTAGTAAGTAACATTTAAAATTCAGGAACATCTACATAATTTTTGACTTTATTGTATCAAGATTTTGTTTTTAGCAAAGTAAAAATAAAAAGAAATTATTTATAATTTACCTGTTATAGTATCGGCCTCCCATCATAAACTGATTGTTTGGTGTTGGACATATTTTAAATCGCTGAATATTTTCATTGGTCCGAAAATAAAGTGAATAATCACCAGGTGTATTATCTGAGGGTCTCACAAGAAAACTGCAGACCTGCCCAACTGTAAAAATAAAACTGTCAGTTTTATTCCTGAATCTTCAAATTTAAAACAGATGTTAAGTAATACAAAGTACAACGTCCTAAACATATCTAAATTTTCTCTGGGAACACTTTTTAAACACGTTTTCTCTGATTTTATTGTGAGTCACACCACCCATTTGCTCATCTACAAAGTTATATCTCTATCATCTTTAGTTCATAAAAATACACAACAGAAACTTTGCAGCAGTGACTTCTGGTTTGTAATGTCCATATGCATCATAACTTGCAAAAAATAATTAACCACAAGCAGGAAACTGAAGCTAAAACTGCTATATTCTGTTTGTAAATTCATGTAATAGAAACTTATATTAAGTATTTCCGTACTACTTTTAGGTAAGACTCGCTGGTATTTTTAACTGGCAATGACTTAATACTCAAACGCTTTGCCTTTTTTCTGTTTCAGTCCTCATGACAACAGAAAAGATTAGGAATTGACTGGGGGGGAGACCAATAAACACTGACTATCAAGTGTAGTTTCTTTCAATGTATCAATTGCTATTAAATAACTTCATGTTCAATACAAAAAAGTAAAACATTTTAACCTGACTTGTCAAGACTTAACTACATAAATAAACTGACTATATAAACAGAGGCTAAAATAGAAGTGTCAAATCTTGGTAAAAATCCAGGATACTCCCTGTATTTCTTCCACAATATGACAGCACACAAAATTATATATGCATGTGTTGTATATAATGCTCAGATGAGAAAATCCCACCTGATTCTCAAAAGAGCAGATGGATACAAAGTAATGTAAGAAATTACAGCTTAGCTCCTTTTCATGTTTATGCACCTAAAACAGGAGGGGTGCATCAAGTACTTGATAGTACAAATATAAACTTGTATTATAAATTCACTAAAATGAGTATTTTCAGTTCTACCTTGAAAGCTTATGGCTTGTCTCTAGGGTTTAGCATATGGTTAGTGTCACTTGCCTTATGGCAATACCATGCTTATATTTTGAACTTGGAGGTAAACAGGTTAAGCACTTCAAAAACTGACTGAAATCTTTGAAATAAAAAGCAAAGTATTAATCTGAAATGCAAACCTATACGTTGTTGGGTTTTTTTGGTCTGAATGCCTTCAGGGCAGGTTTGGAGTTGTGGGGATCGAACCACAGCAACCTGAGCCTGACTGCTTTGTTGAAGCAGCCACTTAAAGACCTGAGCTAAGGGGCAGGCCCCTTGCAAATCTACATGGCTTAAACCAAAAATTCAGATCACATTTTTAGTAATCATCAATTTTTTCATCATAAGAATCTCATGTACCAAATACATAAACTATCAAACAATTTTTAAACAATTATGATTTCTAAATAACAAATTATGGATTAAATCGGTGTTAGTTCAGTGTTACACATTTCATCAGAACAAACAAGATGGTTTTCATTCTAAATAAACCCAAGATACAAGTCAGTCTCCACTCATTTCCCTATAAACCAAAGTGTACTAGAAAACATTAATACAGCTTACACAAAGCTGAATTACATAATTCCGAAGTGTATAAAGATAATTATAAGAACATTTGTTTTCTATAGATCAACAGCAAATGAATAACAACAGCCTGTAGACAACTGGGTCCTAGTAAACCATGGCATTTGTAAATCAGAAAGCTCAATGGCCATTAAGAAGAAGACTGGAAGTGTGGAGCTGCACTACGCAGCAATGTCCTACTCTATCTCCTAGCATGAAAAAGGACGCTGCATGTCCTCACGAGCACGTGCACACACATAAGGGAAGAGGAGAGATATGCACAGACATCGAAAACTTCTAGGAAAAGAAACTGTCATTGGGTGTTCTACCTGGGGAAGGGGCAGGCACAGAGAATGGGGTAGAAGATATTTTACTGTCTGGAATGCTGTGCTACCTGTATGTTTTTATTAAAAGCATCAGCCTCTTATCACTGGGCAAGAAATCATAACATGCTTAAACATTATTTAGATGCTGACGGCAAATACAGTACATAATAAATGGGTGGCTTATTTTTTTATTTAAATAGACACTTTTAAGAAAACAAGTGAATATAAAAAGTACCTGTCATTAGTAAAGTGTAAGCTTCTTGTTTGGAAATCTTCCCATGGAACCATCTTAAAAGGAGAACAAATTATATATAAAATGAAAATACCTTTATGCTGTGGTCATATGATCAAAATTAAACAGCCAACATAATTATAATTCAACTGACATATGAAATAAAATAACTGATTGAAGTATTTCACTATTAAATTTGTTATTTGTATGAACATATTACACTTATTTTCAACATAATGTAGAAAAACTAAGGACTGCCAAATTAAAAAGTACTATTTCCATAATTGTTACCAATATAAAAACAACACCAATTGTAATCCTGGTGATATCTAATTACTATATGCTTCATGGTTACTTCTTCTTTCTTTTGGGGAGATCAGAAGTAAAAGAGATAGTACAGGCAGAGCCCACTCTTAAAAGTTGTGTACCCCCCCAAACAGCATTTTTCTATTTCTCTCAAAGTGTTTTTTTAAATAACATATACTATATTCTTTCTTCCAATATAATCAGCGTGTTGAAGCATACTTTATTTAAAGCCAGCAAATAACACTGACTGATGAGAACAAGTGTATACTAACATTAAGAACTAAAAGAAAAAATAAACTAATTGTGTTAGAGCTAATAGTTTATCAAACCTGAAAAGTATTTTACATTCTGTATTCTCAAGTCAAGCCTTTATGAATTATTATAAATGGCATTATATTTCAAGACATATATCATTATAAAAATGAATATTTAAATTTTATCTTCACATAAAATATATGTTTAAAAAATTAGTTACTGGACCAGGGAGATGGCTCAGTGAACTAAGTGCTTCCCTGGCAAGCGTAAGGGCCGGAATTTAAACCCCAGTTCTGCAAAAAATAACAATAACAATAATAATAATTGCTATTTATTGAATTACTTAAGATCTCTTGCTTGCCCAAGGTATGTTACCTATCTTGCTAATTAACATGTTTTAAAGGCTGACAATTTCTTTACCATTTTGCTACATCTTCTTAGTATCTACCAGTATCTGTAATAATTAAGTACAAAATGGAAAGTATAAGTGCTCTAAATTGAATGTTACAGATTTAGAAGTTGTTCACACTGCTTTAAATTACCCACGCGATTACTGGTAACAGCATGAGACTACAACTAAATCTTTACTTTTCACTTGAACTCTCTTTTTAAGAATACTTCAACCAGTAATTCACTAACAGATTTCCTTGCGTTCTCACTACCAAGTACAAATGAGGAAAACTAACCACCCAAGCAGTGCAGGCTGCCTCAACAAGTGGTGAGGTTCCCTATGGCCTATAAATATATGGTTATTTAAATAAAATGGTTATTAAATAAAATGGTTTAGAGAGGTTAACACAACTCTTAACATAAGCTACTCCTATATAAATTTAATCTACAGACTGGGATAGATGAGTTGTGGAAGAAAAAGAAAAAAAAAAGTTAAGTCATTGCCCCATCTATTCAGGAAAAGAAAAAGATACTAATCATGTATAGCAAGCTATAAAACCAGTGTGGGCAGGAAATACAGAAAACAGTGTGACAGGGAAGACTACCAATTCTTTAGGGCAAGCACATTCTGGATAGAGGAAGAGAGAACATGAGATTTTAGATTCAGGGAGCTAAACGTGAGGGTCACTGCTGTATTAGGTACTAGTAAGAAGTGAAAGCACCTGAAATGGAGCGCAGTCAGCTGAGAACTGAGAAACGGGACGGAGCCACAGAACCCAGCTTCTCCAGCACAGGAATGTCCCACCTGCTTATCTGCAAAAGGAACTCACTGATGTGACTGAGGGTACTTTAAGAATTTAAGACACTTCACTGTCACACTCTGTGCCTCAAACAAACCAACAATGCAAATCTAGCTTATGATGAACCCCAAATGAGGAAGAAATCAAAGTCAGGAAAAGGTGAGACTGACTGACATTGAATAAGAAAAGATTTCCCAATGAAAGTGGGATTTGAACTTCAAACTGAGAAAACTGGCATTTGACCTAAACATTTAAAAATATATCTATAGTACTATTTCAAATAGATTTTAAACTGTAGGTTTACAATCTGTCTTAAAATTCAGGAAGATTTCAGAATAGTAGATTGATATTCTATGTGACTAAACCACCTTAGGAAAGGTGGAGACCTGCTGGTTTGTTTCCCACAGCCCTTCCTAGCAGCTGTGTGGCTCAGCTGCTACTCCCCACCACCTACGGTGCTGATCTCTGAGAGTAGGGAACAGCTCTGCGTTTCTAGGTATCCTGAGGGAAACGACAAAGACCAACATTATGAATGCCTAATCAACTTCATTTGCTTACATTTTGTGACTGTTCAAGCAATTAGAATTTGTAAGCCCTTATATTACAAGGAGGTAGGGAGCAACACACTAATACAATCAGAGGTATAACTCTCACTGATGGTGTTTCTTCCAAGAACAAAAAACAAGAAAAATGAACTCAAAAAATACATTTTCTTCTTAAGGAAGGGCAGAGAGCTAAGTAAGATGACTGGAAATGGAATTTCTGTTTAATGTGCTTGTGTTCTAAAGAATACAGAAAAAAGACATTTGAGGTAAGCCTTAAATTCCATCCATAAGTGCTAACAGGACTGTTACAAAAAAGTGTCCTATTCAAAGAAATTACATGAACAGTCAGTAAATTATCTAAACTGGAATTGATAGTTAAGATCTTTTACAGAAAATTCACACATACAAAACCAGTCTTAAGATTACTAGAAGTATCTTGATAAATCTTACTAAAGTTGTGGAAAAACTATGATCCTTGGGTAAAATACTCTGATGAAAACAAAAAAGGAACAAAAAACCCTGAGCTAAATCTTTCCTAAAAATGGCCAAATAAAGAACTACTAGGACTAATCAGTAAGAAAATAAAGAAAAACGTGGGGAATTGTGATATTTATTGTTATTAATGTAATATTTACAAGAATGTCTTGGGGCCAGGGAGATGGCTCAGAGGAATAAGCGCTTCCCTGGCAAGCGCAAGGGCCTGAG
>NDGM011234313.1:0-12621 GCA_002564305.1 Octomys mimax | reverse complement strand
TATATAGCTACATTCTCTTAATTCAATGAATAGAAAGATTTGTTCTAATAGTGTTTGTAAACAAGGTATCAATCATGTTTGCATCTTGTATAGTGAATAACCACTGAGACAACAATATGCAATGTAATAATTATTGAAACTGCCCTACTAATTGGATTTGAAACTGTCTCATTGGTATTTGTTTCTCAATAAAATTATGGAAAAAAGTGGGTATGATGGCAGATATGTTAGTTTTATATACTCATTCTCATATATATATATATATATATATATATTATATATTCAAAATGCCATTTGTATCCCATAATTATTGATTATGCTATATTAGAAATAATGTTAACCTGAAAATGAACAAAGCTATCTTTAAGAAATATTATTGATTCTTTGTACTGTAGAAAATAAGAAAAGCTTTATGTATTTAGCCATGAAGTGAAACAGTTTTCTATCACATTTTGCTTTTTTTTTTTCTTCCTTTGGTCTTTTTGAGATTGGGTCTCAGTATGCATTTCAGGATGGTCTTGAGCTCAATTTGTAGCCCAGGCTGGTCTCCAACTCACAATAATCCTCCTGCTTCAGCCTACCCAGTGCTGGGATTACAGGAGCCACAACACCTGGCTATAGGCTTTTAATGTTCTATAGAAGGTTAAGTTTTATATATAATTAAATAAAGTTTCTGTATAGGAATATGTACATATTCTTACATGTAATAAGTATCAATTGCCTAATTTTTCTATCAAAACATAATGTAATGGCTTACAATGTATGCACAGTGTTTAACTCTTAATAACATAATACTTCCTGTTTGAAAAACAGATTATATCTGCTTCTACAAACATTGCAAATATGTGGTGGAAGAAAAAAAATGAATTTTATATATTTTCAAAAGTTAAGGGTTGAAGCAGAGAGAAAAGAATTAATAAATGGAAGTTGGTAAATTATGTGATATGCAAGTATACAGCATTTTTAAAATGTGAGCTTGAATTTAACTGCCAAAATTCATCAGCATAAATTTGTTTTTATTTTTTGCCTTCAGGTATACTTCTATGAATACAGTGCCCTTTCAAAGCCAGTAGATAAACCTAGGCAGTGTCTTCCATATGCAATAATAACAGTAAAATTTATTGGCCACGAAATGGATAATGGATACCTTAAAACATCTGTGAGGTTACTTACAACAGGATTTCCTAAGAGGAGTGGTAAGATAGATGCATTATTCTACTTTAGTACTGTTGTGCTGGTCTTTGAATTTCTGAATATTTTTAATATATTGTGCATCTCTAAGCAAAATAGTGTTTTATAAGTTCCTTTATTATTGTTGGTTACTTAGGAAATTCATAAATTTCTGTAAATTTAGGTAGAAAATCATCATTACTTTTCAGATTTTTATTTATATACACATATTGAACATTCCTAATTCAAAGTCTGAAATGCTCCAAAATCCAAAACTTCTTAAGTACCACCATGATGCCAGTAGAAATCCCACACAATTATTAAAAATAATATCTGCAATTGGCTTCAATGTATAAAATACATAAAAGCTCTCAGTAGACTGAGACAGGAGGATTTCTGTGAGTTCTAGCCTATCCTGGACAACCTAAACATAAGGAGTCTAGGCCAGCATGAGATAGATAGATAGATAGATAGATAGATAGATAGATAGATAGGAATCCTGACTCAGATAGACAAAACAGTAAATTTCAGAAAAATATGAAACCTAAAACACTTCAGTTGATAGACGTGTTTATTGTGCTTTGACAGAGAAGTAATGGTTTGCTTTATCCCCTGATAAAGACTTTGTGAGACTGGAGTTTTCTTCTCCCTACCTCCTCACTTCATTCTCTCTTTTTTTCCATGGTAGAAGGAAAAGAAGCAAGATAACAGTAAATGGGAGACAATTTTGCCTACTAATGCATAGAGACTACTATCAAATATTATATATTGGAAATTAATGTAAGGGCTAGCTGAAAAAAATATTTTCCAATTTAAGTTTTCTATTATTGTTAGAATCCATTTTTAATAGCACATGCCTTTGTTAGTAAGTTCCTAAACTAAGGTAGAGCTTATGATGCTTCTTTTATATTTTACTTGCTTGGTACTCATTGCCTTACCTTTGATTTTTCTGATGAGCACAAATTTTAATCATCATTACATTATTAGATGAGCTTTTAATTAAAGTTACTTATGACAGTTTTCTTGTATTGATTTGCCTATATTGTTCTTACTTTTTTATTATTTTCACAGAAAGAAACTGCTGTCTGAATAACTGTACAGTGGCCAAAAGAATTGGAAAGGGAAAAGATGCTACTGTGATCTTTGAGCATTTTGGGAAACCTGTAGATCCATTTGCTCTAGAAAATTGTTCGTACAGTACACAGAATTCAGTGATAAATTCCTTCAATGCAAATATTTCTGATTCTTACGAAAATGTGCAAAATGGAAATATGTCTATACTTGAAACATACGGTGGGCAATCAGAGAACAGTTTAACAGAAATTAGAGGCACTTCTCAAGGACTTGCATATGATTCAAGTACTTCTTTCATGCCCAGTGATAATAAAGAAAGTGATAATAGTGACGATGTGTTTTCAACATATCTTAAAGATATTTTAAATGTTATGTCTCCTACTTTTCCTCCCCACAATAATACTGGCTCAAGTACAGTTATTACTTCAAAATTCATCAAAGACCCAAGACTAATGAAAAAAGGAGAAAGTTTGGGAAAACAAAATAATACTATAGGTTTCAGTGAGATTTTGCCATTTGAGAAGAATTTAGATCATAATTCAGACATAAACCTGTCATGTGTGGCAACTAATTCTACATCCTCATCTGAAGTTGTCCCAAGTGATTGTGCTACTCTTTCTGATTGTTTGGATACCACTAGCTCCAAATTTTCTTTTGATGACTCTCCATCTCAGACTCAAAACATGGATCCAGTGGATTATTGCATAGCACCCTGGGTCAGACAATATAAGGACCAAGGCAATTTTCCCTTCCCAATTTCTTTGTTAAATGTTTCAGAGCTTGAGAACCAAAAAAACAGCGAGGCTATGGCCCAGAGAGCCCAAGAGAAAAACAATATTCCACTTTTAATGAAACAAAGCAGCAGGCCACATAGCTCTTACAAATCAGTGAATACTGACAGAAAAGACTCCAATAGTCGTAACTCAAAAGAATTACATTCTTCTAACTTTAGCACTATGTATCATACTGGTCACCAGATATCTACAGTCTTCCCAGCCCAAAGGGAAGGAAACATGCATGAGTGCATTCAAAATACCAGCAAGATAAGAAACTTCACTGACCCAGAAGATAGTTACAGATACGAAGAAAAACAAACTTTGCAAAAAGAAACTGATAATTACATCACTAATGAAATAAAAATCACTCCGATCAGTAATTACATTTCTTCATGCCAAGAATACAAAGACAATGAGACCCTTGATTCTTTGGGAGGAAATATGGATGAAATAGCAGTTACGCAAGAGTTAGAAATGCCAGAATCTCCCATCTTTACCACAAAGGATAATGAACAGGATCAACTAGCATTGGATTTAGAAAGTAATCTTACTCTAGAGAGCCTTTCACAAAAGCATCCTCAGCATTCTGTGGACTATGAAGGTAACATGCCAATGAGTTTTGGATTCACTCAAAAGCTAAGAGAAATGAATTTAGAAAAAACAAATAAAAATTATGTTAGTATTATAACTAATACTCTCCAAGAAGCAAAAGACATTCTTCAGACCAGAGAACTACTTGCTAATTCTATGTTTCATGGCATTGAAATAGCCCTTGACAATTTAAATTGCAGCAAAACTACAGAATATTTATGTGTCCGTAAGAAAAATGAAAATGAGCCAGTGTTACTAGAGAACATTCAAAGAGACTGCAAAGAAACTCCTTATTTTGAAGATGAATATCAGCCTCACATGCTGTCTGGTACTGCACAGTTGAATTATGATAAATTTCTAAATACTCATTTTGAAGGGCCAAGAGATAATGATAAAGAAAACAAAAATGAAGCTGAGGAGGATGATAGAGCTTCACCTCCAGAAAACAAGATAGACACTATCTTTGGAAATGAAAAGGAAGAATGCCATAGAAACAATACTTTTACCAGTATAGAAGACAGGAGGAAGAATAAAAATGACAACAGAGTAGAAATTCTCAGTTCTGAAGACATTTCTACTGCATTCAACTTCATTTGGAAAGAAAAAGATAAGTCACCAAAAACATTAGACAATGAAGATATTTTTGCTGCCATGAACCAAAGAGATGTGCAGAACACCAGAAGAAATGTAGACCATTTGGCTTTGACACCGTTTCCTGAAGTTGAAGGTCTTTCAGTAGGTATAGCATCAAATCCTACAATAGAGTTAGCTAACACTGCTTTGCCTACATCAAGTACAAATCATGAAGCTCACCAAAGATACCAGTTTAAAGAAACTCATTCTTCTAAGAGTCCAGATTTTGGTTTGTTAGTAAAACATAAGATTGCTGACTGTGGAATTGATGTGGATAAAAATAAATTGCAAGATTCACTTCATCAGCCAGTAAATGAGAACTCAGTTCTTCAAAATTTTGATGTTGAAAGTGAGATTGAAGTAGAATTAGAAGAGTATGATGATTTTTTACTTCAACAAAATAGACATAGCCATGAAGATATACTTGATGAAGAATATGAGGCTCTGAAGTCTCGTATCGATTGGGAAGGTCTATTCGGAAGCAGTAATGAAAAGATGAATGATTTGGGAAGCACTATAAGAGAGAATATAGATCAATATCACTCTAAGAATACTATTACTTTTTGTTCTTCTTATAAAAAACTCTACCCAATTTTGCTTCCAGATCTACAGGTTAGAATTACTAACACCATTAGACCAACATTCATTCCCCCTGAAGATACCCTTTTGGTGAAGGAAAGTTTTAGTGAATGTTTAACAGAAGCCTCAAAACCTGAAAGAAATGAAGAGGAGAAAGCTGTGAAAGCTCCAGGATTTGAAATTGATTCCAAGTCAGTTTGTGAAAATCTAGGTTGCCCATGTGAAGATCAATTTGATAATTCTATGCAGGATTCAGGCCTTGTGAGTAAATCTGAAATTTCCCATTCATTTAATTTGAGTCACAATACTGATAATCACATGTCTGAAAAAAAAAACAGTGAATCTTTTTCTTCTGAACCTTCTAATGTGACAACAATAAATAATGAACACAAATGTTTCTTTAAAAAATCAAAAACTAACTTTAATACTACTACAAATAAAAAGGACATGGAATCAAGAATTTGCAAAAGAAAGGTACATACATCTCTTAAGGACAATAAGATATCACATAAAGATTGGAAACAGCATGAAATTTGTGAGAAGGAAAGAAGACTGTCCAATCATGACTCATACGAGTGCTTTTCTTCATTATCCCAAGGACGAATGAAAACGTTTTCACAGTCAGAAAGACACATTAAAGATGTTCTAGATATTCTAAATAGTGAAGCATCTTTATGTAAAAGCAAACGTCTTTCCAGAAAACTAAACAGAGCTGTTCTTCACTTAAAGAAAGCTCATAGAAGAGTTCACACATCTTTGCAGCTAATAGCTAAAGTGGGACAAAAAAGAAAGGGCCCATTACCCAAAGCATATGAAATAATATGCAATAATTTCTGGGAAAGCTGTGACCTTCAGAGTTGTAGTTCTGTATCTGAAAGAAGATATTCCAAGCATTTTTTATCAAAAAGAAAATATGAAAAATTGGGGGAAAGAGTTTTTGGATTTGATGTTAGTCAATCAGCCTGCATGTCAAAGCGCAAGTCACACAAAACAAATGGAGAGAAGAGTGCAGTATGCCATTCCAACAAAAGCATGGCCAACAGTGTCTCCATGAATCACACCACTGTTCATGTTAGAGAATATTGTGATGAACACCACCACCCTGAATCACAATTGTCACTGTTTTCTGTATCCCAAAGTATAAGTCACTCAGGATATAATAATAGCAGTATGAAAGACTCAAGATCAGAGCTTAAACCTTTTTCTGGGAAAACTGAATATCTGCCCTACTCAAATGAAGAACAATCTGAAAAAGAAAATCAAGTTGGTGCACAGTTATCGAAAACTAGTAAATGTGAAAAGCTTAGGGACCAGTCAGCACATAATAAGGATGCGGCAAAAAAAAAAAACTCTGAAGTTAATGAAATAATAACCAAAAGTAGTTCAATATCTTTAAGTGAAACTAAAAAAAACAATGTAAGTTACAGCACAGAGAAAAACTATGATGCAATATGTATAGACCACACAAAGGTGAAAACTGACATGTTTATTTCAACCTTAGATTCCAACATGAAGCTCTTTTTAAATGTTGATACCTGCAAAGGAGATGACTCTATTATATCTGGCTGTCAAAGTAACCTGAAAGAAAGTTTTCCTATAGAAAGGTGGATAGCTCCAGTTGAGAGCAAACCAAGCATTATTACAGGAAACATTATGGGCCCATTCAACATAACTTTGATACCAAACAAACAATACAATATTCTTCAGTTACCAACTACACCAATGACAGATAGTGAGGGAGAATCTTCAAAATGTTTGGATAAGCAGAGGGCTTTTGCTATAGATTATTCTGCACCACCCACTATTATGTCACACTGTGGACAGATGTATGGTAGGAAGGCACTTCCAAAGACACAGCAATCTTCAAATAGTTGTTTCTGTGTAGAAGGAAATAAAACAAATGTTACTGAGCATTCAAAATTGGATCTAACATCAGCTGAAGGGCTTAAGAGTTATGGGGAAAATACATTGAAGAAATTTTTTAATGATGGTTCTCGTCTCTTAAGAGAAGATATAAAGAATTTTTCAAAAAAATATACTATAAAGGAAGATACTTGGAACAGAAAAATTAGGAGAATTGAACAAGCAGAAAAAACAAGAGATTCACTTTATAAAAAAAGCATGTATGAAGGACCAGTTGTCATGACTGAGTACAAAAATCAAAAGAAAAGGGTCCGAAAAGAAAAATCCTCTTTCTTAAATACAAAAAGAGTTAAAAGAAACTTGACTGATTCTCACCTAAGCATTAAAACTACCCCAGAGACAATCTTTTTAAATAACACAGTTTTTAGTCAGCTTAACAAAAGAAAAAGTGTCAAGAGAAAAGTTAATAGTGACTGTCAGTTTGACTGTATTTCCAAGCCAGACATTCTGGAAATTGATCATATGCCTATTCTCCATGCCCACTCTGAAGCTTCTCAAGTTATGACTGTTGAGAAACCTACATCATATGTGAATGAATTAAAAGAAAAATATTGCTCAGTTACTTACGTAGCGCTTACAACAGAGCTATCCCAAATTTTGCAAAGGGCAGATGAAGCATCATCTTTAGAGATTCTAGAAGAAGAAACTAAGGCTTGTCAAAATATTCTCCCTTTATTTGTTGAAGCTTTCGAAAGAAAGCAGGAATGTTCACTTGAACAAATTCTGATTTCAAGAGAGCTTTTGGTAGAACAAAATCTGTGGAATAACTGCAAATACAAATTAAACCCATGTGCTATTGACACTTTAGTAGAACTTCAGATGGCAATGGAAACCATTCAATTCATTGAAAATAAAAAAAGGCTCTTAGAAGGAGAACCAACATTTCGAAGCTTGCTTTGGTATGATGAGACATTGTACAGTGAACTTCTTGGCAGGCCACATGGATATCAGTTGCAGTCTAGTTTCTATCCTGCTTTTCAAGGAAGGTTAAAATATAATGCATTCTGTGAGTTGCAGAGTTATCATAATCAGTTGACTGAATTGTTTGCCAAAACAAAAAGAGATAATTCATACTATGCATTCTTAAAATACAGACGACAGATTAATGAATGTGAAGCCATAATGAAGCAATATTCTGATTGTTTTAATTTTTCTCTTTCTGTTCCGTTTACCTGTGGAGTTAACTTTGGAGATAGTTTAGGAGACCTAGAAATCTTAAGAAAAAGTGCTTTAAAGCTGATCAGTACATATGAAGACTCTCCTAAAGTTCATTCATACCAAGAAAAACAAGACCATCTGTGGACCATCATAGAAATGATTTCCTCAAAAGTTAATTTCATAAGGAGCAATGAGGCAGTAAATATTAGAGTCTCACTTTATGGTCTAGAGCATATATGCTTTGATGCTGCAAAAAATCTTGTTTGGAAAAAGAAGAGACAGTCTTTCAGCAAAAAATACTCCAAAAAACCCAAAGAAGTGATACATAAAATGAATGAGTGGGCTTTATCTAAATTGCAAAAGATATACGATAACTTGTCCAAAAATTCAAACAATATACCAACTTCGAATTTTGAGTTTAAGGAAGATACTGTGATTACTTCGAAAAAATCAGATAATCTAATTATAATAGAAAAAAGTACTTCGTTTTCACACCCAGATATTAGCCTTAGTGAAATATTGGATCAGGCTGAATTTGCAGACTTAAAAAAATTACAGCACCTTATTTTGATCTGTACAGATCACTTAGAAACTTTAAAAGAAAAATTTCAGATTCTACAAGGAGATAATATAGATGATATTTTTATCATAGAAGAAAACGTCTTGGACATGCTGAAAAGTCACAAACATGGAGCTGTAATTTTAAAACCTGAAGCAACTGAATTATATATTGAAATTGCCATGCTCTCAGAAACAGTTCACTTTCTTAAAAACTCAATGGCAAAGAAATTAGACAATCAGAGATTTCGAGGTATGCTCTGGTTTGATTTGTCACTTCTTCCTGAACTGATTCACTGCCAAGAAAAAATGGTTTGTTTCTCATTTCTTGACAATAACCCAAGAGATTGCCTTAGTGAAGCAGTAGAAACTGGTATTTCTGAATGTAAAAAAGATCTGGATATCATCTACAAGAACAAAGAAGCTGTTAATTGCTCATATGCTCTTCATTTATTCTCAAGGGAACTTAAAGAACTTTCAGAAATAAGAAAGCTCATAAAGAAATCTGAGTGTCCCATTTCCACATACATTGATTTTGTCCCATATATAATATCCATAAATTATGGAAACACTATGACAGAGTTAGAACACAACTATAGTCAATTTTCTACACTACTCAAAAATATAATGTCTTTTCCTCAGAAAGATTTAGGAAAAATTGCCCATATTATTAAAGTCATGAAAACAATTGAATATATGAAGATCATATGTGCTAAAAATGCTAAATTAACCACTTCTTTTATCCTATACCAAATGTTACATAACAAAAGGAAGAATTTCCAGCTCAAGAGAAAAGAAAAGATGAATATTCATTTTACAGTACCTGAGGAAAATACCAGACCTAGCACTTCTGCAAAGGTACCCTCAACTTCAGGGTACATTATCAGAAACATTTCAAGTTCACCTAAAAGGCGGTCTATTGCTCTGGACAAATATGAAGACTCTCAGGAAAAAGAGGAAAATATTTCTAGTTGTAAAAAGAGAAAGGTATGAATGTTTTAAAATGAAGCCACTATTTTTGAGAATGTGTTTAAGCAGACAAATAGTTTGCAGTTTTAAAAGTTGAGTGTGGTTTTAAGTATTGCTTTGAAAAATAAATTAGGGGGCTGGTGAGATGGCTCAGTGGTCTAAAGTACCTATTTGGAACAAGCTTAGCAAAGCACAGGGACCGTGGTTTGATCCCCCAGCACCACATGCCAGCCAGCCCCACCGCTGGTGGGCTGAGCTGGAGACACACACACACACATAAATAAAAAAATAAAATTTAAAAAAAAATTAATTTCGGTAACTAAAATATTGGATTAAACAACTCATCCATGAAATGTTATAAATTGTACATAGGGAAGATGTCTTGCAAATGTACACTGTAGTTAGAAAACAAATTTTGGAAGAATGAGCTTTAGTTAGCTTTTTGTTTTTCTTTCTAGTACTAGGGATTGAACCCACACCTCCACACTGAGCTGCATCACCACCCCATTTTTTATTTTGAGATAGGATCTTACAAAGTTATTCAGGCTGGGCTCAAACTTACAGTCTTCCTGCCTAAGCCTTTACACAGTGCTGTGATTACAGATGTACCTTAGCACACCTGGATTTAATAGCTTTGTAAGAGAAAGTTCATTATAAATGTCAGTTAAGTGGATAACCAAGTGTTTATTGATTAGCCTCTGTAACAACCCTACACCCAATATGTAATGAATATTAACAACCAGCTAATGAAGCCTACTTCATAGTTATCTAGATTAGTGATACCAAGAATTATAGACCTTTTATTGATAACAAACAGCTCCCAGTGTGGCACACATGTCAGGTTCACATCACTGATTCGATAGAGAAATTGAGCAAATGTTTTAAAATAGTAGAGAAAGCCCTATACGTTTTATTTTAATAATTTTATGTAGCAAGGGCATAGTCATTCTTAATGAAAACCGTAGAACACATGCATTATTATTCTCTCTTCTAAAAGAAAGAAAACTGAGACATAGGAAGAAACTTCCCTTCCCAAGGTCACATAGAAATGGGAGAATCTGTATCTAAAACCAGAGATTCTAGCTCTGGAACCCAAACTAACAGTTGTCCCTGCTCTACTCTCAGGGACATCTCTGACAACTCTGAGAAATTCTTAGTTGAGAAGTAAAGAAACGGAAACCTATGTGCAAAATGAAAGGATTTTCCAGTTGCATATATTTGTGAGTTAATTCTAGTTCTAGAAAATAGGAATTTAATCACTTTTAAAAAATTGTTTGTATTCATACCTGTGTACAATCCATGATTAGTGTATATATACAGTCCATAATTATCACATATATCATAAAAGTCCATACATGTGCATAATCTCAATTCTTTGTACTTTCCTTCCTTTCTTGCCCCTCCTATCTCTTGGTCTCCTTCCCATTGGCAAAAGATCTATCTCTCTGTTTCCTATCTTTTATTTTGCTCTTTATACTTTATTTATACTTCTCATATAAGAAATTGTAAATTTAAGCTTGTATGTTTGATTTATTTCACTTTATGGTGTCACAGTGTGTCCATTTTACTATAAATGATTATGCAATTTATAGATTGATTATGCAATTTATAGAGCTTTATACAGTAAAAAATGTATATGTATAAATACCACATTGTCTTTACCCATGCTTCTGTTGATGAACCTACAGACCACTAGCTAGTATGAGTTGAGCTGCTGTGAACATAAATATGCACGTATCACTGTAATATAATATCTTTAATACGTAGGGAAAGGTATCTTGAACAGAAATTGCTAGGTTGAATGGAATTTCTAACTTGAGGTTTTTGAGGAATCTCTATACTGATTTCCATAATGGTTATACTAGTTTACTTTCCCACCAACATTGTAGAAGGCTTCTTTATTTCCCCTGCAGCCTCACCAGCATTTGCTACTGTTTGATTTCTTGAAGATAGCCATTCTTTCTAGAATAAGATAGAATTTCAGTGTGTTTTAATTTGTATTTTTTTAATGGCCAGAGGTTTTGAACACTTTTCATCTATTGTTCATTTGTACTTCTGAGAAGTGTGTTCATTTTAGTTGCCCATTTTTTTATTCTTTTACTTCGGAGGCATATAATTTTTTTTTTTTTAGTTCTTTATGTACTCTAGATATTACTTCTTTGTCCAAGGTGTAAATGGCATATTTTTTCCCCATTTTGTAGATTGCTTGTTCATTCTCTGGGTTATTTCCTTTGCTGTTCATAGGGGTTTTTTTAATTTTACATAATCTAATTTGATTATGTTGTTGATTCTTTTTTTCTTTTTTATTATTTTTTTTCTGTATTTTAGAGAAGGGTCTACAGGGTGTTAAGGGTCTCACTACTAGATCAGACTTGTACTGATTCTCCTGTTTACAGCCTCCCAAGTGCTGGGATTACAGGCACACACCACCACACGCAGTCTCAATTGCTGTCTCAGCGTGCCCTGGGGTAGGGCCGGCATGGCAGGCCTGAGAATCAAACCCCTGCCCATTGCAGCTGCTTGCAGGCGCTTTAATCCACTGAGCTATTTGGCTGGCTCCAGTATTTTCATTGTCTAAATTTACTTTCTTTACTATTGTGCACTTTCAAATTTAACTTGTTAGATTTAACTTTCAAAACTTAAGTTAAATTTCAAATTGAAGTATAACTTGATAGACCCATGGGACTTGTTTGAGTTTATTATTTTAGAGTCGTCTCATCTTGACTTAAACATGCTGCCTCTGCGGTATAATTTTGGAGATTTTAAATTGGTGGGAATGAAAAAATTAGTTGGGGCATATTCTGAATCTTTTCTCTAAAAACTACAGTTTTTGTGGTAGTAGAAAGGATAGTATATGTCTTGCCACTTTCATACTGAGTTATTTGGCTGACCCATTAATTTGTTGATTCTTGATGTTATTTTTTGTGCAATTTAGATTCCGTTTAGAAAGTCCTTGCCTACACTTATCATCATGTATTTTATCTTCTAGCTGGTTGTGTTTCTGGTGGATTTTTTGGTTTGTTTGTTTGTGGCTTTGTTTTTTGTGGTATTGGAAATCAAACTCCAGCCCTTGCACTTGCCAAACAGGCACTTATGCCGCTGAGCTATCTCCCCAGCCCATATTTCTGTTTTTTTAATTATTTTTATTTTTATTTATTTATTTGTGTGTGTGTGTGTGTGTGTGTGTGTG
>NDGM011234308.1:5790-17226 GCA_002564305.1 Octomys mimax | reverse complement strand
GGACAGGATATCATGTCTGCATCTTGTACTATGAATAACCACTACGAAGACAACAATGTGCAAGGTACTGTTTGTTGAAACTGTCCTACTAGTTGGTTTGAAACTGTCTCATTGCTATTTGTTTCTCAATAAAATTAATATTAAAAAAGACTGTAATGGTGAAAAAACAAACGAAAGATCTGGGGAATGGGACAGAACAGCCAGAAAGAGATCACACATCACTGGTCAGCTGGTCTCTGAGGAAGGAAGACAGGCAAGGGGGAGACAACTGTTTTTTCCTTTTTCGAGACTGCATTTTCAACACATGCTGGAGCAATGGGATGTCCTCTTGTAATGCCAACGAATCCATCTGTCTTGGTTACTTTTCTCTTGTTCCTGGGACAAAGTACCTGACACCCAAAATTAAGGAAGGAAAGGCTTCTTTATCTCAGCGTGTGTGGAGGTTTCAGTCCATACTCAGCTGGCTCCAGGACAGAGTGGCACACAGCAGAAAGCAGCTGTTCATGACTGCAGAAAACAGCAACGAGCAAAGGAGCAGCCATGGCTGCAGCAGCTACAAGTCCCCCCTTCCATATATTGCATTCAAGCTGTCTGCCTCCGAGTGGGGGTAGCGCTCCCACCATAATCCCAGCATTGGATCATGAATTAATCACAAATACTAGATGCCACCCCAGTGACTGCATAAGGCTTTGGGGGGACAACTAGACGCAAACCATAATACCATCATTAACGAAGATGAACTCAAATTGAACCACAGAAGTAAGCCTGAAATGCTAAACTATGAAACTTCTGAAATAACATTAAAAAATTTAAATGAAATGTAATATGGGAATGACTTAATAAATACAACAGTGAGGACACAATCTATGCAAGAGAGAAATGTGCTTGCCTGGCAAGCACAAAAGTCCAAGGTCTTGAGTTCAGTCCCTGGTACCACCATCAAAATAATAATAATAATAATAATGATCTGAACTTCAATAAAATGAGAAACTTCTGCTCTGCAAAAAACAGTGTGAACAAACTGACAAGTCAAGCCACAGGCTGGAAGAAAATATTTCTGATAGAGGTGTGTGAGAAAGGACTAATGTCCTTCATATACAAAGAACTCCTAAAACTTAGTTAAAAAAAAAAAAAACTCAGTTCAAAAATTACGCAATGATCTTAACAGATACTTCACCAAAGAAGACTTGTAGATGCAAAAGAAGAAATAAGGTCACTCCACATCACGTGTCACTGAAATAAAGTGTTACCCATTACTTTCTGAACGACGTCTTGATTACTTTTAAGTTTTTGTTATTTTGAATAAAGTTGCTCTAAACACCCCTGTCTAAGTTTTTACGTGGTCAGAAGTTTCAACACCTTTGGATAAAAAACAGTGTGCTCTTGGTTCCATATTCATTAAGTCTTTCTCATATTAAATTTCATTTAAGGTTTTCTAATGTTATCTCACAAGAAGCATTCAATGGATGGATTATATGTCAAGAATATGTTTTAGGGGCTGGGTAGACGGCTCAGTAGAACAAGCGCTTGCCTGGCAAGCACAAGGGCCTGAGTTCAATCCCCAGTTCTACCAAAAAAGAAAACAAAAGAATATGTTTAATTTTGGTAGGAAACTATCATGATGTCATTCAAAGTTATGATACTGTTTTCTGTTCCCATAAGTGACAAATGAGAGCTCCTACTGCTCCGTGCCCTTCTGGCATTTGTCAGCACTCCAGTTTCAGTTCCTCATATAGGTGTGAGAGATAAAAAGAGATGACCTCTCAAGCTACGAAAATATGAAACACAAATTCTATTACTAAGTGAAAGTGGACAGTGTGAAAGGCTATGTACTGTGTAACGCCAACTGGACGGCATGCTGGCAAAGGCACTGGTAGGAGTGTAGTGGCTGCCGGGTGTTGGGGGTAAAGGAGAATGGATGAATGGGTAGAGCTCAAGGAATATTTAGGACACTGAATGTAAGCTCTGTGACACTATAATGATGGATACTTGTCATTATCTGTCCTTTCTCACCCACAGAAATACGACACCATCAATGAACCCTAATGGAAACTTTCGACTTCCAATGATGATGATGTATCACTGAAGATTCATCAATGATGATCAATGTACCATTCTTGTGCAGATGGTAATAAAGGGGTGGTTATGCATGGGGGGGCACAGGAAATCACAGTATCTTCCTTAGAATTGTGTTTGAACCTAGAAATTATCTAAAAAATATACCATTTTGCTTAAGGGCCATGAAAGTGTGGCCTTAAAGAATTTGAGATCTACGCTTCCCAATACTGTAGTAGAACTTGCTGAACACTTAAAACGACTCTAGTCTGAATCAAGACAGGGTGTGGTACGAAAGCATACCTGACTCCACAGGCTCCATCACAAACAAAGTGAAACATGCCATTAATAGTTTCTATGTTAACTGTGATGAAAACTGTTCAAATAGATGAGGCTCAATAAAATATTACTAGTTATTTTCTCCTATTTATATTTAGCACTTAACATATTCATTAGAGAAATTAAAATCACCCAGGAAGTTAATTACACATGCAGCTGGTATTGTATTTCTGGTGAGCGCTCCTGTCGCCCCTTGCCAGCATCATAGGCTTTAAGCATAAAGGAAAGAAAGGGCACAGCAGGCACCTGTGTGGAGGCAGACACTTCTCAGAGTTCGAGACAGGATACAGAATCATTGTGATTGGTCTTGCTGCGGAAAGAAACCTGAACAGAATAGATGTGTTCAGACATGCACATGCCAAAGAGAGAATTTGGTTCCTGGGAATAATGAGCGGCTAAATGCAACCACAGATGCACTGGGAAATACAGACCAAGTGGAAAGAGTACTGTCTGTCACATGAAGACATCTTTTGAGGAAGAACTGTAACTCGTATAAAGAAGTAGAGACAGGGATAACTTTACAACAAGAAGGCAGAGAAAGCCTGGGCATTGGTCTAGTTGTTAAATGATAGGAGCTGACAGCGAGGGCATTGGGAACAGGGTGAAGAAAACCCAAGAAAGATGCCTGAGCAAAAGCGAATGCTGTCAATTGCAATTGCAACTTCGACCTCAGCGCATGACTGCGATGGTCAGGCTAACTTCATATTCAGAGCTGGGGCTTCAGAGAAGCTACACTTCATCTTCTGGGTTAGCAAGCATGAGGGAAGGGGTGGGTTGGATAAGAACTGCTCAATATGAAAAGCTAGAGGTCTCCTCTCAGCGCTCCAGGAAATGGAAAGGTCATTGAAGATAGATTCCTAATTAAGACCCCTTGCCAGGAACGTTCTCCCTTGGCGTCTCACTGTTATAGGCATTCCGTTTGTCTCTTATGTAGACTTATGATAAAACACACCAAAAGAGATTCCCCATAGGCAAGGAAGGAATGTGAACTGCCTAAGGTACTTCTTGACTCTTGTTGTTAACTGTTGTGTGAAATAAAAAGGTAGATATAGATATATAGATTTTTATTCCAGTTTCTGTAATTTTTAATGAGACTCAAAGTCAAAGGATTCACATTTCCAAATCCTAAAAGTAACTTTAAATTTGTAAAAGAAATGGAAATACACCTTTTACTTCAGGATGAATATCATAGTACTGATCTACAAAATGACCTGATTCTGGAATCAAATACATCAAAATATATGCAAAAAAAAAAAAAATTCACCCAACTCCATCCTGTAAGTTTGTCTTCCCATGAGCCTCTCTTGGTTATGGAGCAGATTGTATTCAAGAGGAAAGGGCTAAAAAGACTTAATGAATAAGGGTATTCAAATGACTGCTATGTCTCTTAGATAGTAATTACATTAGCAACTTCACCTGAATCTTTAAAGAAAGAACTGGCAGCTCTCAGAAGGCCGTCACATTGCGCGCATGGGCAGCTAGAGCTGACACTACCTATGAAGTCATGGAGGGGAAGAGAGTACTTTGTGTGTCCTCCCAAATGTTCAAATCAGCAAACTAGCTCACTGCACAATGGCAAGTGAGCTGCACCATTGATTTTTGCTGCAAAGAAAATCAACAGGCAATAGCAGGGCCATGGAGCGCATATGGGTTGGGCATCGGGTGATATTCCAAATCGAAGCACTATCACAAACTGGAATTTTATCTCTCTAGTCTACATTGTGTGTAACCTTGGTCAGACACTCAAGAGAAGATGGGATGTAATTTAATTAATACTAGTCAAGCTGGAAAACCTAGGCTCAACTACGGCTGCAAACCCCTGGGAAGGACACTTCCATGACTCTCTATGAAAGAGATGACAGAGGAACTAAGAGCTGTATGTCTGCTTTCAGTGCTTGCAAATCAGACCCAGATGTTCCTTTCCTGTTTCCCTTGGAGTCCTTCTGTAGATTCCGAAGTGTGGAAGGAGCTGTGTGTGTGGCTCAGCTTCCCCACAGATAATATTTGGAAAACACCACTCCTCAAATGATTGTTTGGGGAAGAAAAGTATTGAGCTTTCAGTATACTTCTACAAGAATTACTATCAATATTCAAAGAGTAGATAACTTCGAATTTAAAACTATCATGAACTATATTTGCACACATTCACACTACTATCCCCCCCCACCCGTAAATTACTTTGGTACTTTACAAACTCCTTTAAAGTAACCTACAAGTTGGCTCTACCTTGGGAAAAAAGTATTAAAAGAGTTAGGCTTATATAAAATTAGTAATGAGTGCACTGAAGGAAGCTACATCTACTCCACCAAGTAAGACAGTACATAATGACAACCTAGAGTAGAGATGGACTTCCTCCCCAACCCCACCCCGACCCCAGCCTCACCCACCTCCCACCCAAAAATGGCTGCAGTTCTCTCTTCTACACTGCTCCTAACTGTGATGGAGTGTACGGTGTCCAGACCCAAGCTGATGTGCAAATCCTTCTGTCACTAAGTCAGTACTGGTCACATGGCTTTACTGGGGCAGAGTAAATAGCTGTCCCAGGGAAATGATATACTTCATCTACCTTTTTCACTTGGCCCAGACCTGAACAGATGTTTTCACAAGGATCTCTCTAGAAAGTCACACTGTTATGAAGTTGCTAAAATATGAGGAAAAAGACATTCCTGAATTCCCTTTACTTTTACAACCAGGTAAGGGTACATTTGAGAAGCGGGATCTTGTCTTCCTTCATGAAGAATGCACTATTGATTGATTGATTGATTGATTTTTGTATTTAGTGCAGGGTCTACAGGGTCTCACTATGTAGACTGGACTCGTAGTGATCCTCCTGTTTTCAGCTTCCCGACCACTAGGATTATAGGCACATGCCAACACACCTGGTCTCAGTCGCCATCTCAGCACACCCTAGGGGTGGGGCCAGCACAGCAGGCCAAGTATGGAACCTGTAACCCCTGCGTCTGCCAAAGCAGGCGCTTTAATCTGCTGAGCTATCTGGCCTGCCCAGGATGCACTTTGTAATTTTATATGTGCATCTGTGAAAACAAATGCCAAACACACAGGAATTCTGGAGGGACAACTTGAACATGATGCTGAAAGATGTTGGGGACTTGAGCTGTGTGTTTCGATCTGGGGCTCTCCAAACCACAATAAACCCTAACACAACAAGGAAGGGGAAAGTGTTCAAATGTGTTATCCGTATGACTTTTAAGCAATTAAGAGTAAACTAGTTATTTGATTTCACTCATGCCTCCTCCTGCATGAATGTTCTTGGACAGTAGGAGAGAAAAGGGAAAACAATTTCTGCCGACTCACAAGAACCCAAACCAACACTTCCTCATCATTATCTTGAGCCCCTGAAAGGTGATCATGGAGCTGTTCTTCCCAGGCCTTGGACTTTTGTATAGCAAAACTGATTCTGAAGATTTCAAGAGCAATTTCTTGTTTTGTTTAAGAAGATAATCTTGCTCCAATGTGCATTTATTTTAGAGATTTGGGGCAAAGGGTAACAACTCAAAACTCAACAGATGAGGAAAGTGAATGTCTTAATCTTTATTATCTGTCATGTACCAGAAATTATACCAGATGGACTAACCATTATTCTCATTTAGCCTTGACATAGCACACTCTCATCTGACTCATAAAGAAGCTGAGGCTGGGGAAGAATGGTAATTGATCCACTGACATATGATGGCCATATGGCAGAGCTGGGATTTGAACAGGAGACCTCTCTATGTGGAAAATGTTCATCTGGGAGCTGTGCAGTACTTAAACAATGGAAGACAGCTCTGGTCCCTTACCCTTTCACAAATACCGTATTTTACGAGATGTGTGCCCCTGTGTCAAGTGGATTACCCTCAGTTATCGTTTTTACAGAACACCAGATCTTCCTCTAGCACCCTTTTGGGGCAGCACACATGCAAAAACTCCTTAGAACTTTTCACCTCCCCCATGTATTTCCTGATTAAATTGGTAAACAAAATGAGCTTCCTTGAAACAAGAATGTCATCGAGGATGATACCTTTCATGAAATCCCTGTGAATTAATCTTGGAAAAGATGGTTTTAAATGGTGAGACTCAAATGCTGCAATTGCTGTTTTGCAAGTTCCCATCAGTCCTTGCATTTTACTTGGAAGAACACGAAAAAGAACTCTCTAGATGCAGGGATGACTTCAGCATAAAGCCAAATTAACACTGCTCTTGGTCTCCCACTGTTACCCTTTCACCTGGCTTCAGCTCATGTTGAGCAGCTGGCCTCCAGTGCACACAGCACTCACAGTGACCATCACCAAATTTCATATTTTCCTTGAACCAAAGCTGTCAGGCAAAGTCCAGAAGGAAAGCTGCGATCATCTCAACCTGTTCCTCACACATCCACCCACCCACTCTAATTCACTTTCAACCGCCTGACACCGAATGATTTTTAGCTCCAAAGAACAAACAGACTCATTATAAGGCATGACTCCCACAAATGATATCACATATTTGCATTTCATAAGTTCCTTTAATCTTAATAGTATCTGATAACATTTATTGATTGCTTTCTATGAGTTAGGCCTTACTTTAAGTGTTTAACATATAATTAATCATCTCATTAAACCTTGCAACAGCTCATTGGGTTAATGCTACCCTTATCCCTGTGATACAGGTGAACAAATGGCAACACAGAGAATTCAGGTTCATGTTCTGGGTGAAACCATGATTCAGGCACAAGCAAACTGTTCCAAGTACTCAGTTCTTCGAGATGAAAGTATAGAGCCATTAGCAAAGTGGGATAGCGCTGGATAGATTTGGTCAAAGATATACAGTCATTGGTGGAATTCACTTAACTGAAGAATCACAGATCTAAATTATGCCAGAGAAAGACATGATTCCTAGAGAAAACACCAGTGATTCTGTTTCCATAGAATTAACATTGAAGATTCTGATTTTATTATTTTAAACTATATTTTCTATTTATTTTCAAAATGAATATATGTGGAGGAGGGTAGGAATGGAAATATATATATATATATATATATATATATATATATATATATATATTCTACAAAATAAATATAATTATTGAGGCTAAAGAGTTAGCTCAGCAGTCTAAGCACCTGCCTGGCAAGCACAAGGACCCGGGTTCAATCCTTGGTGGTGCATGTCTATAATCCCAGCACTGGAGAGACTAAAACAGGAAGATCACTATGAGTCCAAGCTTCATAGTGAGATTCTTAGCAAATACATAAGTAAAATTATAAATAAATATAATTATTATGTATCACAAACATAGTGATAAATAAAGACTTAATAGGTGCCACTTATAATTTTAAAACAGAGAAAGAAAAAAAAAAAAAAAGCAAAGAAAAGAAAGCCCTGTGCGGAGTGCTGTGACAGGAGCGCCATCCAAAAGATGAGTTGTCACAAAACCTGAACTCTTCCACAGCCGTAAATCCCACCGAACTATTGTACTTGTGTGATACGTATCACAAAATCTGCGAGTGTGGTCTCAGCATTTAGCCATCAAGTCTTACAATTCAGTCAATGACTCACTGTAACGAGGGAAGCAAGGAACGAGAGGCCAGAGAAGGCCCCAGCACAGAGGATGCTGAGAAGGCATTCAGCAGGCTGGGACAAAGCGGGCTGTGGCCTGTGTGCGAGGACCTGGGGATCGGGCCTCATCTCAGCTGCCTTGGTGACCACTTAGGGGTGTCTACCCCTCTGGCTTAGACTCCAGAGCTGCCATGTGGAGGATGTAGAGGATGAGCACCTCTTTGAAGCAGAAGAATTTGTATAGCGGTCACAACAAAAACTGCGAAGAGAGGCATATTCTTCACTAACATGTTCTCTATAAGGAAAACAAATACTATTTTAACCTAATTCTACTTAATTGGGAATAGTTTAAAATACGGAAGCTCAGATGGGACAAAACAATCCTCCCTGGTGTAAGCTTCATTCTTACTTAACAAAGCCTCCTGGCCAAGAAACAGAGTCGCTCTTCACTCTCAGTTTTATCAAATTAGGTTTGTCTTAGTTACTTTCGCATTGCTGAGTCCTGAGTCCTGACACCCACAACTCACACAAGGAGAGGCTTATGTTGGCTCCCAGTTTGCAGAGGGTTCATCTACCATAGTCTGGCTCCAAGGCAGGGTGGTTCAGCAGAGCTGAAACTGCCCATGGAGGGCAGCAGAGTGTGAGTGAGGAAGGAGCAGGGGCACACACTTTCCAGCTTCACCCTCACAGCTCCCCTCTTTCCAGAAGGCTTTCCCTCCAACCACAGCAGCAACATGAACCCGCCAGGGGACTCCCCCAGTACCCTATGCTCATGATCCAGTTACCTCCCTAAAGCCTCACTAATGGGGCTGTAAGGGGACATCTACGTACCAACTATAACATCTGCCTGTGGACAGTGACCAAAGGAAGAATAGTCTGGCTTCACTCACAAGGTGCCAATGGAAGCAGGACCATACAGACAGTACCACACTGTTCCATAAACATTTCTCCTGGCTTTGCCAATTTGGCTCATCCCATCCGCCGTACCCATGGCAAATCCATAACAATCCCATTCTGATCCACACACTTCCTGTTTGCCAGCGCCCTGAGAGTGGTTACAGTGGAAGGATCCTACCACACTCTAAGTCAGCTGGCCAAAGTTTAACATGCATAGCAATAGCCTAGAAGATCTGTTTAAAAATGTAGCTGCTGGTGGCCCCACTTTTACAAAATTTGATTCCATTGGTGTGGGGAAGGTCCATCAATTTGCAATTGTAATATGCAACCTGGGTCACTCTTTCTGGTCTTTATGGGAGACATAAATGGAAAACAGGTGTTACTATAACAATACTCAGCATATATTTTTGTTTCCCTAATAAATTCTCATCTAAGTATGAATAGAAACAGGCAGGGTAGGTCCTTCTGCTTTGCTTCATTAATAATTCAGCAGGGCTGAATGCTGTTGAATATATCTGAGTGATTGTAGAGTTGCCAGGTCACACAGGCAAATTTCCTCGCATATGTTATATCATCAGGCCGACCGTAGTCGCTGGCACGACAGCAGCCTGTGCATTTATTCAAGAGAGATCAGTGTGAGGCATGCAGACAAGAATCCTGTCCACGCTTTCAACTCAGATGCAGCCGAGGAAAGACAAAACGCACCCGTCTTCAGAACAAGAGACCAGCGATGGGAGGTTTGCAAATGATGGGAAAAGAAAATATGAAGATGTGTAGCAATGGTTGAAAACGAAATTGAGAGCATTTTGGATCAGGCTGAGAAAACGGAAAAGATGCACAATACTTCTGCCAAAGTCAGTGTTATCCATGTCCTTTGTTTCTTTGCCTCTATCTTTTGGTCGCTGTACATAGATAAATTTACACCTTTATACTGAGCAGATTCGAGATACCAAACCATGCTTGAGTCAAAATACTAAGGCACCTCACAGATTCCAATAGGAGCTTTTCTACAAAACATTTGGATGTGTGGACCTTTGAGCATTAAGGTTGAACAAGACAACCTCTTGCTGGAGAAAGACTGTGACCAACACAAAATGGCATAAACCCATGTGCTAAAATACTGCACCTTCTCTCAGTCCCTCAGGCAGCACCATTAAGCATAACAGACTCCCATCAGCCTTGTCTCTTAGGTAGCTCTCCATGTGTTTTAATCTGGCGAAGAGTCATGGAGGTGGAAGGAGGGGACAGGAATGTTATTTTGACATCGGGCAAAGTGGCAAAAACTAAAGGGCATTCTCAGCCGTGAGCAGCTCAGGGCACCATTGTTTGAGTGATCTTCCCCAGATCCAGGGAAGCAACACCAGTGTCAGTATTGGGTCTGAACTTCCTTCGTGAGTGACATCATTCAGAGGTGAAGGCTGACGCCCCACCAACACTAACAGCTCTTATTCACTGAATAAACACTCAGTGACTATCCCCTGGGTACAAAGCAAATCAGGGAACACATAACGAACCAAGGAGATGAAAAGCCTGCTCTTATGAGATACACATTTAGTGGAGAAGAGAAAAGCTCCACAGTGTGTCAGGTATGTAATACACTCAGCAACACAAGGGCTGTAGAAAAAAGCAAAACCAGAAAGAAATGGAGAGTCCAATGGTGGGAGAAGGCGGCTCGAGGCAGACTGGTCAAGAAGGACCTCCTCAGCTATGTGACATTTAGGCAAAATCTCAGAGTGTGGAAGTGAAGTACGCACAATGTCAAAAGGAAGAGCCTTCTAGAAATGGTCAGCCAGGGCAAAGGAACATGAGATCATGACAGAAGCAGACCTTGGAGCCATCCGAGCAGAGACACAGGGGCAGCAGCATCTCTCCTGAAGACCTGAATCAGGTCGGGTGGGCTGCTGAGCAACGCACCTGCTGATTCCATGGCTTCTCGGGTTCCCTTTCGCTGCTGGAGAGCAAGCCAGGGCTCAGGTCTGCTGTGCGTGCCTCTCTGGGCACTGCTGGGCATACCTTACTCTTGTCCTTCCCTTTAGCTCAAAGAAAAGGCAATTTCTCCTATGGATCTGAAGAAACAGGGAGAATAAAAGCAGGATCTTTGGTCTGCTCTGAGGAACTCAGCACAAACTCAAGCCTCGCTATTTCCAGAGTGCAAGCCACACCTCCTGGCCGCAGACACTTTTGGAAAGTTTGCAGTGCTTACGCTTAGTACTGTCACTCTGATGGCTGCTGTGACACATGACCCAATAATCAGTAGCTTCAACAGCCCTGGTAGTACATCATGCAGCTTGGGAGGTTGAATTTCAGCCTAGTCTCTCAAGGTTAATGTCAAGCTGTCTAACAGGCTGTGTTCCTCTCCCTGGGTTGGGCAGGATCCATTTCTGTGCATGTCCCACTGTCTCGAGGCCAACCAACACGCCTTGGCACGTGGGGCTTATCCTTTCTCTCCCCTCTACCATCCCCGACTGTACCCTTTGCCTTTGAAAACAATGTATTTAAAGATTCCGAGTATTCAGATGTAAACATATTTGTGGGCCATTATTCTGTCTACCATGTTAAAATTTCTCTCTCTCTCTCTCTCTCTCTCTCTCTCTCTCTCTCTCTCTCTCT
>NDGM011234261.1:351-14461 GCA_002564305.1 Octomys mimax | reverse complement strand
CACACACACACACACACACACACACACAATAAATAAATAAATAAAATGTTTAAAAAAAAAAAATAAGGAATTGATTGCTCGTCAGTGTCATGCTCCTACGCTAGCAAGATAGTGTAAAGCTATGAATTTCGCATGGCCATGTGGAGAGAAGTTGCATTTTTCTTTTCAATTTTTGGGGGGTTGGCCATTTGATTTGTTTTGGTAAATCAGAAAATAGTGCTGTGGCAGAAAAATAAGTTTGAAATGTGAGTACAGATTTGGACTTTTTCCAGTAAGCTTCTACTAGTTCCAAGAGTGCATGCAGCAAGTAATAGTGCTCCTGTTCTTAATCCTCCAGGGGAAATATGTCCCAAGCCAACTCCTGGCAGAACACTGCTCTACTCACTTGCCAACCCAGAGGCTCAGAACTATGCCTTCTATCCAGCTGAGATAAAGAAAGTATGAATTACTATTATTTTGTCTTTAGTCGTATCTCTCCTATTGCTTACTTTTACATATTTATGGCAAAGTTTGAAGATCTATAATCCATTCAAAGAATATCTGTGTTTCAAGAGTCAGAGTTCCATTAATTTGGAATAAGTTAGAAACTACTGTTAATTACTTCTGAGTTATATTTGAAGATTAAATGAATCAAACGTCATAAATCTGGAAACTAAAACATGAACTATAAACCTGGGTCAAAATAAATTCTATAAGATAAAATATGAAATCTAAGAGCAGAATCTCCCAGAAGTATTCCTGAGTTCTTCATCATAACTACAAAAAGTGGGAGGGGAGGCTAAGAATTCTGAAAGAATTGATGATATGAAGCAATGAAGAATTTGTTTGGATCTGTCTTTTGGTCCACGCCTGGTTTGTAAACTATTTCCTTGTATCAACCTTTGGGAGATGCTATAGAAACATTCAAATCCTTTCCTGAGTCATTTCCTGACTATATCTTGACAGATATAGTCAAGTGAATAAAATGTAATGTGAAATAATTAGATTGTATTCAAGAAATTATCAAATTTTATAAATTGCACTATTTAGAAAATTACAACTTTTTTCCCTTAGAACTATAAAGTAGGTTTCAAACTTGAAATTTTAGGATTTGTGAATATGAAATATTAAAATTATGACAACACTGTTCTCTCCAACATGCTGTACTATAATATCTATAAAAACTGGCTCAAGTTTTATACATACGCAGTAGAGAGGAGCTCACGGCAACCCTTACGAACATTACTGATGAGCAATATCATTAGTTTGGAATAAAAGAACCATAATTTTAAAATAACAAGTTTAAAGAAAGAATCAAAATAGAAAAAGCATGCTCAAATAGTAGATTATTACAGCGTGAATATGGAATATTTATGTTGAATCTTGTTTTAAAAGAACAAAGAGATTGGCCATAATTTGCAATCTCTACAAAGTACAGCTGCCTTATAGCAATTTTATTTCATGTAGCAAAAATCTCAGATGTGCCAGCTGAATTAGGATCAGGTACTGTCACCACACTGCAATACAAAATGCCGTTGGCGTGGGATAAAAGTTCCACGTTCAGAACAATGGTATATTCAAGACAATGTGGTGAGTACAATACACTTCCTATAAAAAGCACAACTTCTAACTCTCTCTGTCAGTATTCAGGGCTACACTAAAGGTCATGTTTGCTGCTGTTCTCTGTTGTCCTTAACCACTGACATTTTAAAAAGTCTAAATGTACTACCTTGGGACTCTTCTGTAAAGGGGGCTTTATAAGTGTAAAGACTTGTTGGTACAACCTTTATTTGACTTCTGACTATCACCTCTGGTTCCAAGTAGAACAAGTTTTGCAGCCTTTGCAGAGTCCTTAGCAGTCCCCACATTCCTTGGGGAGTCCATATTCCATCTGGCAAAATCATCATTGTAATTTGTCAAAGCAAGAATCGCGCCTCCGAAGCGTATGTGCTGAGGAAATAGAACCGTGTGCTTGGCTTCTTTAGCATCAGCACATTTAAAAGCCTGCTGTAAATGAATGATCAGCTGGACAGAGAAAATGGTTTGGGGTAAATATGAGCTTATGCTGTTCTATTACAGGAGGACCCATTAAAACGGAAGATGGATGGGGCTCTTGCTATGCAGGAGAGGGGTTTCCTGAGTAACATTCATGCAGACACCAGAGCCTGTCTTAGCTCAAGATGGAAATCTGCGCTGATAAAGAAAGGGTCAAAGAACCTGTTTTGCATCATTAATTTGAACCTTTTCTTTGTAATAACCGCCTCAAAGGAGCAGCCGAAAACAGCAACACAATATGCTTAGTAAACAATATGCTCTTTGTGTTTTTACATAGTAAATAGAACTAAGCAAGTTGACCTCTTTCTAAGAGAAGTGTTGTTGATCCCCTTTTGGAGTAGAACATACAGCAAATATCTCAGAATATGATATCCAAAGATGTTCCAGCCACCAACCTCTGCCACTAACATTACTTGTCCATGAACCTCAATGACTGATAAGACCCAAGGTCAGTCTGGCTCTGTCACTTAAAGAAACTAAGCCTTGGGCAAGAGTTTCCAAAGCTTGCATCCCATCTCCTCATTTATTACTCTGCTCCATAGGACCATAAAACACACCAAATTTGGACACTTAAACATTTGTGCTTAATATGCTTGCAGTAAATGTTAGTGATTATTAGCTAGATTTATTAATATCCCTTGAAAGAAATGGAATTCAATTGTAATGAAAAAAAAAACATGCAATAAAAATAAGAGAAAACAAATAATGTAAGGCATAAGAGCAACTATTTGTACCAGAAATACAATTAAAAGGTAAGTTCCATGCTGGGCATAGTGACACATGCCTAAGATCCCAGCACTTGAAGGCTGAGGCAGGAGGATGGCTGTGAGTTCAAGGCCAGCCTGGACTGCATAGTGAAAACTTGTCCTAAAAAGACCAAAAAAAAAAAAAAAAGTTTCAAGCATCCAAATGTGAAGCAAAGTGAACAAGAAATGCAGTTCTCTGTGATACGACAGAGCATTATCACAGTGTTGCATTACCCTAACACCCCTACCATTGCTCACTACCCAGAAACTATTGCAGTTTCATAGTGCATTATCATTAATATTTCTCTAGCACCAAAAGATGAATTATCAACCAGATCAAGATAGTTGTCATTGTGACACAGATGTCATTGTGTTTTCCTAGAAAAGATTTTTTTTTAAATACACACCTGTGCATAAATAGAAACATGTTAATCCTTGTTGCCTTTTCATATAACCTGAACGTGAAAAACAGAAATCCTTTCGGGAAAATCTAATATAATTTTCATGGTAGAACTGATAGTCTAGTAACAGGGAATTCTATGCAACTGTTCAGCCTTCAAGACTTATGTCCTTTTACCTATTAGAAGACCTATAACTATATAGCTCCCCTCCAGAACTACAGAGAAAGGTACAATGAGTGTGTGGAAAAGCCTTTTTCTACATGCATTGACTAGGTATGTGGTTTTACATACGTCTGAACCAATACACAAGTAACCTCAATATACTCTATATGATCCTAACTACAGTAAATAGAATTATCTGTCACTGAATTTTTGTATATATAATTGCATATAAAAATGATAGGTTAGTTTTAGTGGTCTTGAGGATAATAAGTCAAAAGTTTATTTTATGAGACAATCATACATCTTAACTAAATTATTTCATGAGACAATACACATGTATAAAAAGCATAGAATAGACCACAGCAAATAAGACATGAAACTGAAGTCTAGAAATAATATACAATTTTCCTTCTATATCCATAGGACTTAGTTAAGGACCCCCAAAGCTCTCATAATCTTTGAATGTTCCAGTCCCTGATATAAAATGGAAAAGTATTTGCATATAACTTACACGTAACTTACTTATATTTTTAAATAAACTCTAGCTGACTTCTAACAAATAATCTTATGTATTATATAGTCTTTACATCACATTGTTAGGTAATAATGACAAAAGAAACAGTGCATATGTTCAGTTCAAATGAAATTTTTAAAAGTATTTTCTACCCAAAGTTGGTTGAATCCATGGATGCAAAACCCATGAATATGGAGGCCAGCTATATTTGCTATCTCCTTAGTATATTAGACTTCTGGGGATTTCATAACAAATTAACATAGAATGGGTAGCATAAGCCACTGAATTCACATTTTTCTCACTGTTCTAGAGACTGCAAAGTCTGAGATGAAGATGCCAGTCCATTTGGTTTCTGGTGAGTACTCTCTTCTTGGCTTGCAAACAGCTTCCTGCTATGTCTTCAAATGACAAGGAGAAAGGGAACTCTGGTGTCTCTTCTTAAAAATGCATTCATGTATCACTTAAGTAAAGGGACATATTCTGATAAATGTGTTTTTATGTAATTTAGTTATACAAAATTCAATGAGCATGCTTACAAACCCCAGATGGTCTAGTCAGCCACTTGACGTGGCCTCAGTGCAATCAAGTGATACACTAAATGTGAGGCATGTAAGCCTGCAGCCAGCATAATGCATGCTGTCTTCTAGTAGCTACTTCTTTAATAAATAGAGGGAGTATACCCTAAAATGATAATAAAACTATAGAATGGTACATATGTAACGCAGTTGTTCATTATCAAGTATAATGTACCGTACATAATTGTATTCTCTATTAGCCTGCAACTGATACATAGAAGATTTTTCCAGCATCACCACAAATGCATGAGTAATGTATAACCTTTTGGCATTAAGAGATCACTAGCAAGCAGCAGGGGTATAGCTCAGTGGTGCAGTGCCTGCCCAACAAGCATGAAGTCCTTAGTTCAATTCCAGGTTCAAAGAAAAAAAAAAAAAAAGATCACTAGCCGTAAGAAGTTCTCAGCTCCATTATAATCTTATGCGATCACCATTTTGTGTGCAACCCATTGTTGAATCAATGTATGGCTAACCTAATTCTATTAAATGAGGGCCTCACCCATATAACCTCATTTAACTTTTATTACCCCAAATATAGTCACACTGGAGGTTGGGACTTCAATGTATGAATATGAAGGGGACAGAATCCAGGTGGCTGCCCTCTCTCAACACAAGATAAATAACTAACTTAAGGTGAGTGATCCCTTTTCTGGTAAGTGAGTAGGCTGAACTATGAGTCACCCTAGTTGGTCCATAAGAGAAAGCTGGAGCACCTAGCACCAGGTTTCCCTCATAAAAATGTAAAATGTCCCTTTCACATTATCTATTGTACCTTTCAGATTTTATTTACTCTTTTGGGCTCTTATACCTGTTCAAAGGGATGGAAAAGGTGAAATAAGGAAAAGGAAGAAAAAGGGAGGGAAGGGGGAGAAAGATAAATCCATGTGTGTATGCAGGATGGCTTCCATACTTGTACTCTGATTTCTGCTGGTCTACAGAAGGGAACAGTCGATGCTTAAATTTTTCTCTTTTTTTTCTTGACCTCTTAAGTTTCTTATAACTTTTTTTTCCAATTTTGCATGCTTTATCTGGTAATCTGAATAACTAATTTAAAGACAACATTATGAAATACATCAACCACTGTTGATTTCCAACTGATTTGTTTGGTGAAGTTCTGTATCATTCCTCATGTTTTGTTTTGTGTTTACTATTTTGCATTCTCTTTAATAAAAAAAATTAAATGTCATCCAAGCAATATTAGTACACAAAATAGAATCCCTGGTGTGGGGTATCTTTTATTTTGGGGGAAATCTAGTACTGAAAATAAATATTTTCATATTGCAATGTGGAGTGGAAGTCCAAGGCTCTTAAAAGTGGAGGACAGAGAATGGCACAATAATTTCTACCAGTTGAAGTACAAAGTGATGTGAAAGAATTCCAAGGATGAAGGGAGAGTCTTAGTAGCTAGAATGCAAGTAGGCAAATCAATTGCCATTGTTGTTACTGTTAAACTCTCGCATGAAAAGGCAAATCTATGGAATATTCCTTAGGTAAATAAGATTGTGTTCATTTAAAGTAGAAGGAGCTTCTTGACTCCTGAGAGGACAAAATACTCTAGTGTGGAGTTCATTGCCCTTCACGTAGTGAAAAATAGGGCCTAGACTGTATCAGATATCAATAAAGTTCTCAAGCAATAATAGTTGACAATAACAAAGCAATCTTATGTTGGCAAAACAGAATTTCTGCAGCATTTTGGTATGTAGTATAACATTTAATTTTTCCCAGATCAGAAGAATCCCAAGAGAGGAACTAATTTCTAAGAATAATAAGTATTTTCAAACATTATACATCTCCCATCCTTTCAGTTCTCCCTTTGCTAACTTAATGGTTCAACAAATGCCTATTTAGGGAAATAATTAAATCCCTTTCAAAATTTCAGGGGAGCATATTTCTTTCTCATTTGTTTTCTTCCCTCAAGTTCTCTGTATTCATTTTTAATGTTGCTCTCGACTATACAAATATCTGTGCAGAACTTTTATACAAGACCTGAATTTCACTGGTGCCATGTATGAAACTTAAAACTACCACCTTGGTGATTAATCAAATTTACTCTAAATGGGATTAATTCAAGTGTAAGTACGAAGAAGATTGTCAGGGTGCATGTCCCTCTTCGTGTTTGTCCCCAGGTCTTTTTTCCTTCCCCCTTGCTGAATTGAAAATGAAGCTGAGCTATAATCTTGCTTGGCAGATCCAAGCTCCTTCCTTTGATAAACATCTAAAATGCTAATGAATGTGAAACTAGCTCTGAAAGAGCGAGTACTGGGTTTGACAAGAATCTGGAGGGTAAAAAGAAGAACTTTTTGACTTGAAAGAACTCTTTTTGTTCATAGTCAGTATTGTTTCCTGGAGAAAAAATTTTCCTCTACCAAAAAAAAAAAAAAAAAAAACAGAAAAAATTCTGCTACATCAAAATGCAGAAGCATGAAAAACTGATGAGCTTTCAGATTGTCCTCTTTTGCATGCAAATCATATCAGAAGTTCTCATTAGCATAAATGCATGAGCAACTCTAAATGCTTTTAATTTCCAATCTCAGCCAGCAGAGGAGTAATTTGTCACTGTCAGGGTGAAAATCTAAAAAGAAAAAAAGAGAGAGAGAAGGACTCCATGCTAAATTGGAATCATATAAATTTTTGATTTGCTAATTGACTGATGCTGCAGTTCAATCAGCTGCCTTGAAGGTGTAAATAATTCAATGTACAGTCAGAAATAAAAGCATAATGTGCCACTACTGAAGGGATATTAGTATTCAGTGCAGCAGGACATACCTGACCATGTCTTTTTCATAGATACCCTCTTTAGTCAAATTATAAGTCTTCTGCAAACTACACTCATATAAGCCAATAAAAACACCTCTCATATACCCAAGTTTTGCAAGTAAGAGACATTAAAACTGAGGAAGCAGAACTCAGCAATCTTTAACTGTGAGTGTCCCAGCAGGTTACAGTCATGGCTTTTTGAATCACCTTCCTGTGGTACTCACTAATGCAATCATAAAGGGAAAGAAGGAAAAACTGCCCAGGTAAAAATTTTATTCCTACTCCTGCTAACTTTCTATCATTCCTTGCCCTTAATCAACTGCATTAAGTGTTACATGTAAAATGCATTTATTATAAAAACAAAACAACAACAACAACAAAACACCTCCTTGGGGCAGGCTTGATAGGAATATTTTAGAGACTATTTCCTGTGGTTTCTTTTTATCAGGTAGTTCTATAAAATTGAAACATTTTAATTTACATTAAAATTAGCCCAAAAATTAGCTTAGAAATGCCAATTTGTTTTCTGTATTTTAGGGAAGGGCCTACAGGGTGTTCAGGGTCGAATACTAGGTCAGACTCATAGTGATCCTCCTGTTTACAGCCCCCCAAGACCTGGAATTACAGGCATGCGCCACAATGCCCAGTCTCAATTGCCTTCTCAGCACACCCCGGGGGTGGGGCGACACAGCAGGCCCGGGGATCCAACCCATGGCCCCTGTGCCTGCTTGCAGGCAGAAATATCTTTAGAAATATTACAAGACTGTGTGTGTATCTCAGTGGTAGAGTGAGTCCTAGCATTTGTGAAGCCCCGGATTTAACCCTAAGCAACACTACTGAAATGGCTTAATTTGCATCAAATGGAACTCATATGGTTAAAGTTTCATCTTATCTATATTTTATCATGTGTAATTGACATTTATTTAAAAATAATCTTTAACAGGAAAATCAAGGGGTTGTGCTAAAACCATGCTCAGGTACTCTCATTAGAAAAAGTGAATTAATCTGGTTCTAAAGTGAAAACTCTAGTGAAAATTGACACTAGAAATTAAGATAACTGAGAAATGATAAAGGTTATGTGTGCCAATGTTCAAGTAGATTTATTTAAACTATTTTTTAGTTATCAGATACAGAGGCCAGACCTAATTAATATATGCATCTAAAATCTATAACAAATCACACAAGCCATTGAAAAAAACAACTTGTACATAATAATCAAATGTGCCTACAGGAAAGAGAATTCAAAGCTAAGTTTTATAAACTTAATTCTGAAATTAACATATAGCATGAAAAATAATCAACACTTATCTCTCCTTAACACTAGCTTACTGCTAGCCCTCATGCTAGATTCTAACTCACATCCTATTTCTAAAAGGTTTATTCTTGAGCAACCCTTCCAATTATTCTAAAGTTGTTAGAAGTTTCACAGACCACTACTCTTTAATACCACACAAACATACAAAATAGCCTTACCTATCATGTACAATGGCTGTTTTTTTCCTAAATGTCCCTACACTTCTTGCCCCTTTTTTCTAGCTTCTTTCATTTTATTCTTAAGATGGTTTCAGTTCTCAGGAAAGAATAGCACAAATATAAGAAGTTATCCATGAGAATAGTTGAGACCATATTTATCTGCTCCTCTAAAGTCACTAACTCAGCCACGCACCACCACCCCCCCCCGCAAAAAAAAAAAAAAAAGGAATACAAATCTGGGAAGTTAGAGTGAAGATATAGACTAGCTTCTCTAATAAAACAAGAAAAATCATCAATGATACTGGTACTCTGTTCTTCAGAGCAGTACTAATACAAACTCAACCCTTTTAAACCAGTGAGCTGGTCATTCATGCCTAGTAAAGCAGTGTTACAATCCCTAAAAGTAAAAGAAATGCATAAAGATGTGAACCAATTTGCCTTTTAAGAGTAATGCAATACAAAAGAAATTGGTAATTGTTTTAGCTTTTCCTTCTGAATCCTGCATGCTTCAAGGTATTTCAGAGCCCCAGTAATCAAGCAACTCAAGACAAAAGATAAAAGTGAAAAGTAGACCCAAAGATCTATGACGACTTCTCCCACTTTGCTCTTAAGTATCCATTGATCGACTGGTCACTTTTGCAGGCATTCCAGACAGTACAAGTGCAGCCATCAGTACTGTTGTCTTTGTCTTCTGTTCACTCTTAGGGTAATATTTGTATACTCCCATTTATGCAAGTTGTAAAGTAAGAAATGCAGCAAATATGGACAAATATTTGCAGACAAAAGCTGACACCAAGAGCAAGAAGCGCACATCCCAACATTCTAAATATTAAATTTTTCTATTGTACTTCCATCTTCTTGATTGAGTTTTTCACTAATCAGCTGTTTCCATAGCTTCATTGCTTCTTCAAATCTGGAAAGGTATTGTGCTAGGCCATGCTGAGGGCCTCCTTTGGACAGTGTCCCTTCTGTTCTGCTGCTAAAGCTCAAGGTTGACATCAGTACTGCACTCTGGTGGCTTCATGCAAGAGTCCAATTTGTCTCCCAGTTGGGTCCCTTTAACTCTGCCACATCGGCCTGTGGGTCTGTTGTCCCTGTACTGTCTGAATCACCCAGCACTACTTGCTCTGAAACTGAAGGAAGCTGAGTTAAATTTATCACCTTCCTGCTGCTTTGTTTTTGCTTGACTTTCCTCTTCCAAGCGGCTCTTGGGCCTGTGAAAGGCCATAATCCATTTGAAGCATTTCTCTGATTTCTTGAGCAGATTTCTGTACATGACTGAATGCTGGGAAGCCGAGAGGCCCAAGCCAGATGGAGCTACCAGTCTATTCTAGATCTCAGAAGGCACAGTCACAGGTTCCATCCTCCTCTCCACAGTCCAGGAGTAGTGACAGTGGTAGAGGTAGTGGCAGTCCAGGTGGTGGGAGCAAGGGTGACTCTCCTTTTTCTATTTGTCATTGTCACTGGGGAAACTCAGAACAGAAAACAAGGACAACTAAATTATACTAACAACTAAATTCTTAGTTTTTGAAAGGACAACAAAATTCTCAGCTTTTGCAATTAAAGTAAGATAACGCAAGAACTTAAACTTAGCTACTTATGCCGTATCTATGTTAGAAACTGTCAACCTGATTGAATGTGTAATCAATTAAACCAGTTTTTGTTTTGTTTTGTTTCTTTTTCCTTTTTTTTTCCCTGTCCCACACCAAATCAAATAACCAGAAGTTTAGAAAGAAAAATGAGAAGCAAAGCAAAGTTAGAGAATGAATCTTAATATACAAACAAACAATGGATGGACTTTATAGGACAACAGGACTGTGACTCACACCATGCAGCAACCTACCCCCAAAAAACAACAATTTACCTACATCAACCCAAGAGCCAGTCTACTGTGCTTAGTAGCAAGCCAGGAAGCTACACAGCAACTTCTATCTATAACAATTAATCTAAAATGTTCTGGTGGTTTGATGAGTAACTGGCAACTTCTCGAATTTTGTCCCTACTTCCAACTCCAGACCAACCAGAAAAAGCTACAGAAGTACCCTGTGAATCATGTAGGATGTCTTTCTTCCCTGCATCTACCTCCAACTTCCCAGTGCCAACAGCCTCTAGGCAGCATACAACAGGAGCATGCTTTTCGCTATGAAGACTTCTCCCTCTTCCGCCAGCTTTGCCTCTCTGCCAGACTATAAGGGTCGTGGCCCACTACCTTGCTATTGCAAGCTGTCAATGAACAGACTTTGTATTGCTCACTTGGATTATCTCCATTGACTTACATCAAAACCAGCTGCAGTTCCCAAGGGCAATCCCACACCTCCAAGCAAGAGAGCACCTTGACTGAGAATCTGCCCAGGGTTGGTGAGAACAGAACATGATCAACCACAGACTATTCTACCGGACAGAGCACATTCCATTGGCCAGCCCAAGAGGTCCTGAGGCACTAGAAAAAAAATCCTTAACCTTTAAGTAACCTTGTCCCTAAACTCTTCATCCTTCCTACTCTTTATCAAACTGGAATTGCACACCCTACACCTCCTGGTCCGCAGAGTATAGCTTCCCAGTGGGAGAACTTTTGAGCAACTGTTCACAAACTCCTGAACTTTGGCTGATTGGTTTTCTTTTTCTTTCCTTTTTTTTTTTTTTTTNTTGTATTTTAGGAAAGAGTCTACAGGGATTGTCCTTTGCTAAACCTCTATGAACCACCCCTTCCTTTCTAAGGCAGTACATCTCTTTCTCTTGCAGATATTTTGTACAAAGGTTCACTCTTAACAGCATCCCTCTTGAATTTCTTCTGCATTGGTCTAGATGCCTCATGTCTGATTTTATGTCACTGTCATAATTATTAGTATCCCCATTTTAGAGAGGAGGAAATTCTGGTATGATGAAATCTGGATGTAATTGTCAGGACACACAACATACAGAGAAATATGTCAAATATGTAAGTATAATATGTGGTTCCCTCACCTTGTTACCACTGATATTTTGGGTCAGTGAATCATCACTTTTGAAAGGGTGCACAGTGTAACTGTGGGACTTAGGGATCGCTCTACCTGTCTTACAGCCAGGCTGCAAAGAAATAACAAAGAAGAGTTCTGTATATAACCTTTAAAACTTTTCTTTTGTTTCACTTTTTTTAAAAAGCATTATTGGTTTTATAGTCTGAAAAATATCAAAGCAGGAACATTTCAAGAGAAAAGAAAGATCACCTTTATTTTCTGAGAAGCCACATCACATTACTGGTTTATATTGAGCTCATGATTAATTAAATTTTACTAGCCTTCTTTTACATAAATCACTTTGTTTCCCCAGACCTGTACTCATGAAATTGATTTTTCAAAAGAATTCAAAGCCTTATGTTTAATCTGGGCTAAATTTCACATTCTTTGTTTTGAATGTTCATTGCAAACTGGCAACTCTTTTCTTGAACTTAACTCTTTCATCCAATTGACAAACCATCTGATCCAGTTATTTATCCTATGCAAACCAGGTCACTGCATTTCAATGGCAAGGCAGTGCTGCCAACAAGAGTCCTGCCTTAAGGGTCCCTGCCTTACTTCCCTAGAGATTTCCTGCCTTCGAGTGGTAAAACATTCATAAATATGATTCTAAATGGTTCTACCAGCCAACTGCCACTGCACTTAGCCATCTGCATGGCCCTAGACCACTTAGGATTGGTATTCTCTAGGGTTGCGTACATTTTTCCGGGCAATAAATTATGGCTCCAGTCACCCACCTGACAATCCTCTATATTTATCCTGCTGAAATGAGTGATGACCGTAAAGCGATTCTATACACAGAGAAAAATAAATTGGAGCTTAAGAATAACCTACCTAGAACACACGGAGGGGAACAAGAGATGTCTAGGTGGGTCCTTATCTGTGTTCATTGACAACACACAAGTGTTACACAATCCTCTCTTCTGCTCTGTAAGTGCCTGCTCTAAAGAGCTTAAATTGGATGCGTATATGTAAGATTTGGGAAAGCATCAATAGTTCTTGCTAACTTGTCTCATTTTACAAAATCAAAATTTTATCATCTATAGTTTTCTGGAAGTAGGTCCATGCACAGTAGCTTCTCAAAAGTTGCAGAACAGTGGTTGCGTAGTGCTATGGAGAGGTTTCCCTCACAACCCACTGTGTCATATTTTGGCCCTGGAGCATGTGTTTTCTTCCACCAGTAGCTTCCTTCTCTGTTTCTTTCAGCTTTCGCCTTGTTAAATGATGATTTTCCAGACTTCAAGAAGCCTGTGATCTCATCCGTCCCCTTCTTTACACCAGGGTAGGCCCCTGTGGAGTTCTAAAGTCAGCCCCAGTGGTGGATGGAATATCTGGCATATGAAATATCCCCGAAAATTTCACTCACTTATTTTCTTTTCTGACTCCTCCATAAGAGGATGACACTCCAAACACAGAAACCCCGGGTGACGTGTCTCATTTGTTCAGCACCGTATATGTTATGTGGAGGACGGTTAATATTTGATGGATGAAGAGATGAAACTCAATTAATATACTTAAAACAGATGTTTTGTGACTTCTTCCCTTTCTTGGGCTTCAATTTCTTTTAAAATAATTGTTCTAAAATGTCTTTGCCACTGGATCGCAATTTTACTGAGCAGCACAAGCTTAGCAGAGCTGAAGCCGGAGGTTCACACTCTCTCAGTCACCTAGCAGCATTCCACCATCCTCCCCAAGCACAGGGCCTCTCTTTCCTTCTTTGCTCTAAATACAGTTCTAAAGGATCTTTTTGTGTTGTTGTTAGCACCTTTTGTAGGCCTCAGCTCACTCTGGGCATCCTCCTCCAGAAAAAAATTTGTATAAATTTACATGTTCATCATTATTTATGTTCAGCCCTTTTCATGTTTTGTATACTCCATTTTTCCATCCTGAGCTCATCCATGGGATAATCCCTCAGCACTCACATAGTCACAGGAGGTTGTGCATACAACACAACTTTTCTTTTTTATCAGGAAGGTTTAGCAGCCAGTATTGCACCTGTACCATCAGAAATTTGTTTATAGAAGACACAAGCTTTATTTTCTTAGATATGGTCTTTGGTGATAAAATAATGCTGATTTTTTAAAAAACTTTTATTTATTTATTTATTTGGTACATGGTCTCACTACATAGCTTGGACTCATAGTGATCCTCCTATCGCAGGCTCCCCAGTGCTGGGATTACAGGTGTGTGCCAGCGTGCCCAGTTTCGGTGGGCAATGCTGCATGATTAGGGTACTGGGACCAGCACAGCATGTGGTACTGGGGATCAAACCCAGATCCTTGTGCTTGCCAGGAGAGTGCTTAGACTGCTGAGCTATCTCCCCAGGCCCCTGATGTTTTAAAAATAATTTTATTGAGAAACAAATAGTAATGAGACAGTTTCAAAACCAATTATTAGCACAGTTTCAATAATTAATACATTGTATATTGTTGTCTTAGTGGTTATTCATTGT
>NDGM011234232.1:259-12442 GCA_002564305.1 Octomys mimax | reverse complement strand
TTGATTTGAAACTGTCTAATTGCTATTTGTTTATCAATAAAATTATGAAAAAAAGAAAAAAGATATACATAACAATACCATTCATTATAGGGAAAAAAAAGAGATTTACCCCAACAGACACACACACACACACACACTAAGAGGGGATTAAAATCAATGAGGAATTGAGTATAAAGAAAAGTTTCCTGAACACTTCCTTTCTTAGATTGCTTATAGTTAATGTTCTACTGATTGTGAATCCACTAGGAGATTTGGCTTTGTATACTAACCATCATGCACTCATGCTTTTTGAGATTTTGGCTGTTGTACCAAGCTCTCCTTAGCCCAGGAAGATTTTTGCTTTTCTTTGCTTTTCTTTATTTTCCTGAAGTAGCTGCGTTCTACTGAAACATAATCTGCATATTTTTAATCCATTTAACACTGGATCTTCAAAATACAATTTTTAAGAGCTACTCAAACTTATGAGAAAAATTCCTCACTTTTTCAACACCAAATGAAAATGTCTTCATTTTTAAAGTTCAAATGTTTGCTTCAAAACTGAAAACTCCCTCACATCTGATTTTAAAAGTTGGCAGTCTTTTCTCTTGTCCTCAAGGCTTTCAATGAGTGTTGTAGAAGTTCTTTTTGAGTCATTTCATGGGACTGTTGGAGTTTATTCACATAGGATTGAGTTACTTCCTTTTTATCATGTTTCCTCCACTTGGATCCATTCCTGAATTCAAAGGAAGCTACATCAGGGAATGACATGATAACTTAATAAAAAATAGTCGAGGCCCATATATTCAGTTTTCTTTCCAAGATAACATCACGTTCTCTAAAAAGCAGGACTTTGTTTAAATCACTTCTTGATATAGAAGTTCTGAATTTCCTTGTTATCTCCTTGGGATATTATTTGCTAACACAGTCAACCCTATATCAGGAGTTCCCTTTACAGTGACAACTCTGAAGAAGATCCTTTATGTTTACACAAATAATTCATGGCTGAGCTAGTACTTGAACCAAAATATACTTGTCTATGAACCCAAACTTTTTTTTTAGTTCAAACTTGGCCTCCCTGAGTTATTACAGGTAGCTAGCTTCTAATGCTTGCCTCTTTTTAATTGTTTTTATTTTTCTGATAATTCCATCAAGGTTTAGTATTTATGTTTTAACATTCAGATCTTTAATCCGTTTCAACTTTAGTGCTTGGTAATAGACATGGGTCTAGTTTTAGTCTTTGGCACGTAGAATCCTAGTGTTTCCAGCATCATTTATTAAAAGGACTCTCTTTGTTCCAGTGAATGTTTGGCCATTTTGTCAAAGGTAAGATGGCTGAGTGTGTTTGTAGTCATGCCATCATCTTCTAATCTCTTCTACTGGTTCTCAGATTTGTTTTTAGTTTAGTTTAGTTTTTGGCTAATGCCATTTTATAACAGTACCTTTGAAGAATTATTTAAGTCAAGGCTTGTGATGCTTCGTGCCTTGCCTTTGTTGCCCAGGATTGCCTTTGCTATTCTAGATTTTTTCTAGTTTGACCAGTTAACTTGCTATTTTTCTTTCAGAGTGCTTTCACACATGTCTAATCTGAGTACTGCTCTTTTAATTATTTATGTTTCATCCCCTATATATCTAGCTTTGAGTAGCACATTGTCTTCAAGGTATTCAAATTCTGTTTCTTATTTTTCTTTGAGGACTTTTCTACAAAGCACTGTAGGAGAGCTAATGGTGCAATCATGTGGTTATTCCAAAGTCCTATCAAAATCATGTGGTTATTGAAGAGTCCTATCAAAAACTTGAAAGACTCAGATAATGTGTTATGTATAAGTTAGTACTTGTTATGGTTTGTGTCTAGTTTTCCCCCCAAAGCCTCATGCAGTCATGAGGGGGGCTTCTGGGGACTTCTGGAGTTTGTGATTGATTATTGTGGGTGTGGATGCTGCACCTGCCCTGGGACAGGTAATTTGCATTACAATGTAAGGAGGGGAGAGAGGCTGGCTAGCTGCCTGAGCTGCTGCCACTCCTTTTGCTCTGCTCTTTGCCACTGCCATGAGCCACTCTGCCTTGGATCCAGCAAGTACGAGTATGGACTGAAACCTTCAAGTAACTGTGAGCTAAATAAACCTTCCCTTCCTTAATTTTGAACGTCAAGTATTTGTCCCAGCAATTACAAAAAAGTAAGTGAGATAGCACTCATAGTTTAGTTATAAGACATTGTAAACTGTGTGTTCTTTTGTACAAGAAGTGTATTAAGTGAAGTTAATAAATAATTGCATGATATCACATTTATTTGTTTGCACAAAGCTTTACAGTTCCATGCTCCACCCAAATAAGTCACGGCGTCTACCTACTTACAACTAACAAAAGGAAAGTCAAGTATAATTAAGCTCTGCCAACTCTCTCCTTGTACAAGTCAGCTCCATCACTTTGGAAATCATTGAGATTTAGGTGTGATTGTAACTAATGCATTCCCATACGTGTCTAACACCTCCCTTTAGCAGCCCCAGACTTCCTTATGCACAGTCATTCTGGAAAGTGTAGATTTATTCCCTTAGGAGCATTTTCAAAAAGGTGCAAACTGAAGTGTAAATGGCATTCATCTCACCAAATCATTTGGAGTGTAGTGCTGTTAAGGTGTTTTTTCTTTTAAATAAAAATACATATAATGTTTTTCTCAGTCATAAAGCCTTTGAATACAAAGTAAGCACTGATATCACATGCATATTTAAGGTAGTTTGATGTGCAGTTGTAATTTTGGAGTGGCAGCTTTGGTGTAAAGGACAGAGCTCTGAAACCTCAACCAACAGACAGATAGGTTTAGGGGTGTCCACAATATTCCTGCTAACAGTATGCCTGTGGAAAATCAGTAAATGGTACTTCATTCAGGGGATAAATCTGCTTGATTCTCTCATGCATGTAAGCACGGTCTAAGAATAGCTGTGAGGATAATTTCATTTTCCAATGATTTACTCATTAAATAATCTCATCCACATATTATTAAAATCCAATAAGCATGAAGAAAAGAAAAAATTACTATTAGAAACTAAAATCCACCCAATTGATTGAAGCAGTACGTTATATTGTCCTCTCCCCCTTCCCTACTACACTGTGAGCCCCATAAATGGAAGAACTGTGATGGAGGAATGTGTGTGTGTGTGTGTGTACTTCTCACAGCAATATTATATAGTAGATATACAGTCAATGGCTGCTGTGATAAAAAGACATAAATATTGCTATTGTTCAAAGATATTATGAGGTGATCAAATTGAATAAACGATGAATCAGCTAATAGTTGCTCCCACATGGTTGGAAAACTGAATTATTTTTTCTGTCAGACTGAATTTTTGCAATGGCTAATCATAGTGTTAATTTTTGCAGGTAAATATTTTGGTTGGGTACACATTAAACATTTGGGTTTAATTAAGACTTTTGCTTTTAGCTCAGGGAGCCCTTAAGTTCTTTTGTGAAATATGTTTATGCTTGCATGATTTTTCTTGTCATCATTTACTGATGAAGAATTTAATTTATTTCATATATGGCTTAAATTATAATATTCTGCGAAATGAAAGAGAGTCCAATGTGAATGAACTATATTTATTTCGGTTTTCCATTAGGAAATCCAAAATCTGCTCACATACATTTGAATGCTGCGTTTCACTATTTTGTCCTCAGTCACAAGTTACAGATGTTCTAAGAAGTGCTGGAAGGCATAGGACCAAGATCTGATGGGAATATCAAAGCTAACTCAGTGTGTTTCCAATTTCCTTTTCCTCTTAGCCTCCATGCTAAACTTACCTGAAACCAAAATAATAAGTGAATTCGTTCAGTTTTGTAATTTTAAATGCGCAAAAATAATTGTTCCATTGTCCAATTTCAAAGAAAGGGAAAGACCGACAAATATACAGAGGGATAAGGAAATTTCTTAATTTTTGTCCAAAGCTAGAGCACAGAAAAAAATCTTAAAGTCTTGCACTTCATTTATTGCTATCTTGAAGATCAGAACAGCCTCTGAAGTCTCAGAAATGCTCTTGCTCTTGGTCAAAAAATGTTACTCTCTGAAAGTACAGAATATGCTCAGCATACCTCTATTAATAATTTAGAGAAAACATCTAAAAGTCTGTTTTATAACTTTGTTATGAGTCAGAAATTTTGTTTATTAATCTTAACTCATTTTAAAATACGGATTCTCTCAGGAGTGTGGCATTTTATATAGGACAGAGAGAGAATAAAAAAATATAAAGGAATGAATCATTACTTTTTAGTATGTTAAAATGAAACCAGGATATTATTTGAGGGAATTAGTGCTTGTACCATTAGAAAGTTATACGCTGTAGAAAAGCAAACTTAGTTTTCCAGGCTGTACTGCAGCCTAAATGCGATATTCCACAAGGCCACACAGATCTCCGAGCCTGGACTGCATCCTCAGCATATATTTTTATAGGAAGGAAAAGATGCCACTGTTTGCAAATACAATAATCTAGGAGCTAGAAGATTATGTTGAGGGCCGATGAGACAGCTCAGCAGACTAAGGGCCTGCTCAGGGACCCAGGTCCCCTCCACCACATGCCGAGCCCACCCCACCCCCAGGTGTGCTGAGACCTGTGCAGTGGTGCACACTTGTAATCCCAGTGTGGGGAGGCTGAAAACAGGAGAATCGCTATGAGTCTGAGCTGTATAGAGAGACCCCGTACCAAATACATTAAAAAAAAAAGAGGAAGAAGAAAATTATGTTGAAAAACTGTTTTGTATGAGAGAAATCACAACTCTAGTTCATAAATTGATCTTTTCTTAAAACAAATGATTCAGCAAATACTCATTGAAGTAAGGAAATGAAAGTCAGATATTCTCTTTACTTAAGAAATTCATACTGTTGAGAAACAGATAGAAAAGCATGAAGGCCACAGGGCTGCGCGGTGTGTGGGTACTCTGATTCCTTAAGTGTACATAGGAGAAAACATTGATTGTACCTGGTTTTGTTCGGTAGACTTCCTGTATGAGTTGACAATTCAACATCAATGCGCAGCTTACTTCCCATGTTTAAGTAGCATAAACTGGTTACATTTCATAGGAAATGGGTCATTTAACTAACTACTTGTATCTTTAGTTCTCTCCTTTCTATGCTTTTATTTCTTCCTTGCAAAACTGAAATTTCAATTCAGAGTCACCACCCTGAGATACATCTGCACCCAATATTATTTTATTTTACTTTTTCTGAGATAGGATCTTTTTAAATGGCCCAGTCTGGGCTGGAAATTGTGATCCTCCTGACTCAGTTTCTCTTTATGTATTTTAATAATATAACACTGTACAGTAAATGATTGTTTCCACATAACAAATCATTTTAGATGTAGCCTAAAAGACATAACTTAAATTGAACTGGATATATTTGACCTACACTACATACCATGTTATAATTTTAGGATAGTAGTGAAAATAGACATAGTCACATATGGATGTACACATATACATCCATACAAATTCACTAAATCAAAATAATCCTGAGTTCCTATATTTTTAGGAGGATGAGATAAAAAGTGTGGGTATTTGTAACTGCCCTTCAACTTCATTTCTCTCCCTAATGCTGCCTATCATGTCTTGTATTTTTTCTTAGAATTTTATTGGTATTCTTGTCAGTTTACATTCTCAGCTCCTGCTTATAATCCTCTGGTGCATCTAAAAGTCACATTTAAAAATGAATCAATGTTTTATAATATAAATACTTTAAGATTAATGAAGTGTAGTCTTGAGTGGAGAGATTTAAGTCATATCTCTAATTCTGTTGAGTAATAAGAAAAACAAGCCTAATTGTTCTCTTCATAAATAGCAGCAAGGAGCACTGATAGCTCCACTTGGGCACTGTTCGTTGCATATCATAAACTGTGGGTGAAGCGCCAGTTGTGAGTCCCACTACAATGACAGAAGAGATTTTGTATTTTATAGCTGGTGAAGATGAAACTTAACTCCACTAAGAACTCACACACATCTGACTTTCACGTCTCACTTGCCTTACTTTAATCATTTTATACAAAACAGTAACAGCAGTATATATTGAATTTGTGAACACATGAACTTGGAAATTTATTGGTAACATTATCAACAACAAATATACTGAGGTTCAGCACGCGTTTTGACCCCATCTTCCATCCAGTTTCATCTTTCCAGAGAAGGATCACTCTTGTATGTGCTGAAAATAGCTCACTCCTGGTGTTCCCCAGTGGCCGACTGCCATATGTCTAAGCCAACACACATTACTCTAACCGTGAAACCTTGTAGTGGTGAAGGAGTAGAAATATTTCATAAAGGGAATGTTTAGGAGAAAATGGACTTTGAAAATCTGATTTCCTAACATGTCATTTGTTGACTGACCCACAGCACACACTTAAAGCAAAAGCCTTGTGAGGGTGATTCAGCCAGCAGTCAGGGACTATGTATGTATAGGATATCTGTATAAAAAAAAATCTAAAGGTAAGATTTTAAAAATTTTCCAAAGCAAGAAAACACAAAATTTTAATGCTAGAAATTCTACACAATCATAAAACTTCTCTGTTGTTACACTTACCCTGGAGTTCTTCAAATATGGATCTATTTATAAATTATAAGTTGAAACAGACACTGATCATGTATGTCCATATACATATATAAATATATATTTTATATACATTTTTGTGTTGCAACCAGAAGGCTTTCAGAATATTCCATGAGGTAAATATGTTTAAAACTTTGTTTCAGCTACCACTTAAGTGGTATCAGAAACATAAATTAAGATGCTATGCAAATAAAACAGGTATTACAATTGGTCCGGGGGTTCATGATCATCCCTGTAGGAAGAATTTAATTCATTGCCTGCAACTTCTTAGGATAATGCCAAGAAGCAGCATAGAATGAGCCATAAGAATTAAGCAAACATCTATTTGATAACGAGCCATTTCCAGTTGGAACATGGTAACATAAGAATTTTAGAAAGATTATAAAATAAGTTTTCTCATGCTAACTAACATAATGAAAGATATTTTTCCTTCTTAAATGTGTTATAATATAGAGAGAATTTACATTTTTCAGGCGAATGATTGATGTGTTGAATGTGAAAAAGTTCACCTAATTTAGTAATAGAACCTCTTTTTCTGTTATGATTTGCAGCATTTGCAGCTGTGATGGCCTTTGAATCTCTGGGATAAAGGCCTTAGCCAAAGCCAGGAGTTGCCTATAAAGTTCGCTTTGACAGAAACTGGGATCAAATCCAGGCTCATTTCAGCAATATTTGTGGAGAAGAGGATTGAACTCAATATATTTGACCCAAAAGTACATTTTGGGGCTTGCACCATATTTATTAAAGCCTTCTGGCCAAACTAGAAGTTATTAACTGGGTGAGAGCTGGCTTATAAAGATGCAGCTCTGAGCAGCAGCAGTTCAGCGGAACATATTTTTATTGATCATCTACCTGGAGCTGTATTCTAGCTTAGGAACGCATGCTTTTGCAAGGAGGCACACATCATCCACAGATTCAGGCCAAGTCGCAATGGAGGAGAAAGCAGCATAGATACCTGTGGTGCATGGCAACCATGGACTGTGAAAGAAGTGCCACTCACAGGACAACGAGAAGTCGTGGATACATAGACGCTCAGGCTAGCATTCATGAGAGAGGTCGCTTTTGAACTGAGTGCTGATAAAAGGGTTCGTGACCAGTGAGCGGATGGGGAATAGCGGTGAGAAGAAGGTAGAATTCCAGCTAAACTTTAGCACCACAGAATTCCCAAGAATAAAGGTAGCATTACAAGTAACATTTTGGCTAATTTCAATAACATTTCTGGATGAAAATATGAAGGTGAATTATTTAATATGCATTTTTAAAATGGAATAATTTATTTGAAATTAATATTATCACACCGTTTTCATTTATTTTGCTGTGTTTGGAAGATAGGCCAGTATATTAGAGACTTGCAATGAAATGCTGATAAGTTAAAAGCAAAGCAGCTATACTACACCAGTTAGATGACTTTGTTTTTCTTATTGTTGCTCTAAAAATGATCACAATTAGGGATTTAAAGTGACACACATTTGTTCTCTGACAGCTCAGGAGGTGTGAATTCCGAAAGGGATTATCAGAGCTCTACCTCACCTAGCAGTGCTAGCAGAGACTATTTCCTTGCATGTCCTGCACTTACTCCCTGGCACGTGGCCTTTCTCTGTCTTTAAAGCCTGTGGCACAATATTTTTAAGTCATTCTTCTCTCCAACTTCTATCATCAGATCTTCCGACTCTGACTCTTTCTGCTTACTCTTATGAGAAGCTGGTGATTCTATTCAGCCTATTCCAAAAATTCAGCACCATCTGTCTTTCTTAAAATCTTTAATTAAATTATACCTTGAAAGTGATTTTCATCAAGTAAGGTAACATATTTACATTTTCTTTGAACTAAGGTGTGAAATTGTTGGGCACCATCACCAAACCAGCTATACCCTAGGGATATCATGTGATTCCCAAGGCTTAATTTTTTTTTCCTCATTTGTAAAATAGAGTGATGAGATCTCAGATGGTTCTTTGGGAGGGGTACATGAGAAAAAGAAAATAAAGCTCTCAGTATAACGCACCACTAAAATACTAATTATCGTTGTTTTTGTTAATGGTATTACCATCTTAAAAACTGAGCAAGTTGGCCATTATCCACTTTGGCAATGTAGACCCAACCATTTAAATACTAATTTTACTCCATTAGAACTTGATGTGTCAGTCTGACTGTGAGGACTTCAGGTACAGAGATACTAGCAGTGGGGGCATCTTTAAAGAGACATTTAATATAAACATTCAGATGGAATACAGGAAGGCTACAAATATTCACATACATGTGGGAGGATTGGCACGTATGCAATTAAGAAGTTCCAAATTTTGATTTTAGAAGATTTGAAATTTAATATGAAAATTATATTCTCCAAAAACAAATTTAACCAGAATGTTACAAAAATTCAGTTCAAACAAATCATTGATAAAAAAAGCAAACGTTCAGACATCACAATAGTAATAAGACAAATCTTTCTTCTCAGCAAAATAATCCAATATAGTCCAGTAGTCCATAATGGTAGTGGATCATCTGTAGGACTGGCAAAGTCGGAAGTTGTTGACTAATAGTTTTTGGACAGGATATCATGTCTGCATCTTATTCTATGAATAACCACTATGAAGACAACAATATGCAATCTAGTAATTATTGTAACTGTCCTAATTGATTTTGAAACTGTCTCATTGCTATTTGTTTCTCAATGAAATTAATAGAAAATGTAAAAAAATAAAATAAATAATAGTAATAAGAGATATAAAATTAAAACAATAAAATACTTAATTAGCACGAACTTTTAAAGTCGTGGTTAACGTTTGAGGATTATTTCAGATGGATGATGGAATTTGCGTCAGTAGCCACAGTCTTTTGGAACAGGCTGCAGGTGTATAACCAAAGCAGGAAAATAACCACATTCATGAGCTAATCACTCGGAAAATCTTGATTTCAAAAACATTTTTATTTGAAAGTGTACAGACTGGGGAGATAGTTCAGTGACTTAATTGCTTACCTGGCAAGTGCAAGGTCCTGAGTTTGATCCCCAGAAACAAAAAAACAAAACAAAACAATGCAAATGTTTATTTATCCTTTCTGGGTTCTTTCTGGCTAAAGATGGAGCATAATAGATGGTAAAGTCTAGAAACAAAACTTCTTATACAAATGTCAAAATGGTGAATCAGATATTCAGAAAATTTGAAATCATAAATGAGTCAATCTGTTGGAAGAAGACAAGGAAAAAATAAGATTTCTCATAGAGAATGCTTGTCTTCCCATGGCTGATCTCATGTGAAGAGAAGGATCAGAGCATGAGATCGACATTTTTAGTTAAACCAAGTGAGAAAGGCATTTGTGACGGCACAGAAGGGCATAGGACTTGTCTCGGTTACTCTTCCCTCCTTGCTGGGACAAAGACCCGACATCCAAAATGAGGGAAGGAAAGCTTTTTTTTTAGCTCACAGTTACTGGAGGTTTCAGTCCATACTTGGCTGGCTTCAAGGTAGGGCAGCACATGGCAGAGCACAACCATTCATGGTGGCAGCAAAGAGCAGAGAGCAAAGGGCAGAGCAGTGGCAGCGATGGCTACAGAGAAGTCTGTCTCTTTCATGTTGCATCTAGGCTACCTGTCCCAGACTGGGTGTAGTACTCATATGCATAATCCCATTAGCATTCACACCCATAATCCCAGTGGATCATGAGTTAATCGCCAACTCTAGAAGCCTGCCCCATGACTGCGTGAGGCTTTGGGGGAACAACTAGACAAACCATAACAGTGCTCTTTCCCTGCCGCAATGGAATATCATGGACTGGGTAAGGCCTAGAAGCTCTGGAGGGTGAAGGAAGGAGTTGCTTGTGATTTTGATGACGGGGAAAAGAGAAGAGTTACTGAATAAGCCTGCAGTGTTAGCGATTGTTCCGACAAGAAGTCATCGAGTTTCTGCTCTAACCCATGGATGGGCCAAGTGAAAGAAATATGAAGAGTGAGCACACTGAAGCCTGTCGGGATGCTCCTGGATGGGTTACTCGAACTTCACTTCTGGAAGGTTTGGGGAAGTGGCCTTATGCTCAGGGTGTGTGGAAATAAGCGTCAGATGAAAGATACATTTTGAAAAATGCATTGGAGCGCTCTCAAGGGTGGCCTAGGTAGACAGAAAAGTATTCAGGAATGAGTGGACGAGTCACTGCCAGCTCTCAGAGGACACAGCCAGCTCTCACAGCGCCAAGCAAATGAAAACATCTTGCTTTTCTTACTTCTTTTCCTTTCTGTTCCCCGTGAGGAGAAGAAACCAAACAAATAAACAGCTACAACGAAGTTGATTAGGAGCCAGAAGGAAGACACAAGGCCAGGAGAAGCCCACTTCGTTTCTGTCTGGAAATCCTGTGGCTCTGTCAGACCAGGCCTGAAAGTGCTAGAGAGATTTATGTTTGAAGGAAACCTAAAATTCCTGCTATCCCCTGATGAAAAATGTACAAAATTACTGAATTAGGAATGCATTTAGCAGCTGAACACTGCAGGAGTAGTAAAGCCGCAGCGCTTCTCCTACTTACAAGTGAATAGGAAATTCCTAAGCTTTTGTAACTGTGCTTTTAAGTGTGCACAGGATAAATTTCATAGCATGTTTTTGGGGGAAAAAAAACCCCTCACCTTCCCTGAGTACTAGCTATCATTTTTTAGTCAAAAGAAATAGCAATTACTTTAACTTTAATATATTAAAACTGTAATGTAACAAATATCCACTTTATTTGATAGAATAGTCTAATAAAATACTACAATGAAATCTAGGAGTTGAAGATGTACTTGTCAAACAGCTTGCTTAAGAGCTAAAATTTCTATTTTGAGTTAAAATTTTTTAGGCAATATACTAACAATCTTAGGGCATTCAGTATCCGCTAACATGTTGCAGCCATCACTGAAGGACTTGTCTCCCTAAGTGTGCTAAAACACACTTATCTACCACTCAGGGAAGCATTTTCAATCAGGACTCCCTTTTCTAAGTGTGGCTATGTTTTTATTACCTATGTATTCTGAATTATTAAATAAAATGTAATAATATACTTTACTTCATCCAATATTATATAAAACTATGTATTATAAAATAGAACTTATTAAAATAGTTTTGAAATTATAGCTAATTGATCTAAGCATTACAACAAATATAGACTAGCTATGTTTACTGGCTTTCCAAAATGTTCTTTCTGTGGAGTAAAAAGCAGTATTGTGTAGACCAAAGTCTTTTGAGCCTGTTGCCACTTCGCTGAGGTTCTGCCTGATATACAAGATGACAGGTGTGTGAATTTGGGAGCTAATACATAGGTTCACTTGCCTGGTGACTCATACTTTTATTTTTAGAGGGGACTTTGATTTCTGTAGTCACACATACAAAAATAATAATTAGAAAAATGCACCACAGCTAGATTTCACTCATCATTTCTATTATGAGCCATGAATAATGACATTCGTGTCCTGTGTACATTAAGAAGTTCCTCTTCTTACATATCCATAAAAAGCCTTTCTTATAGCATTTTGAAGTTTCTTAATATACTTGTTACACATGTGGGTAAATCTAATCAGACTGTTACTTTTTAGAAATCTTTTTTTTTTTTTTATATTTATTTAGTGTGTGTGTGTGTGTGTGTGTGTGTGTGGCCAGCTCAGCCCA
>NDGM011234216.1:5633-16292 GCA_002564305.1 Octomys mimax | reverse complement strand
AGAAGCTGCCCCAAGACTGCATGAGGCTTTGGGGGGACACCTATACACAAACTATAACACTCTGCAGCTACAGAAGAGTAAAAGATCCGAAGAAAACATCTTGAAAACTACTCATGCTACATACACAGTTCTGAGCTATTCACTGCTAATATAATTTTGCTTTAAAATGACTAAGTTAAACATTGTTTTCTAAAAGTAGGTTTAACATTGTTTAATACTTAACTAATCAAGTAATTGAAAATAGACATAATGAAAAGTTAGCAGATTTAGCGATTAGGAGAAAATGTTTATTTCCTGTGTAAGTAAACTGTTCACATAGAACAGCCTTACAAAGGCCATTTATTTTTATTATAGAATACAACACAAAGGGTACACAGGTGATAAAATTAGTTCTTACAACCACTGTCATAGATGTTCGCATTTTCACCATCCTTTCGAGTGTCTCACTGTTCTATGAGATTGTGGTATGTGTCATAGCAGTATTTCTTAGTGTTTTTGTGTATGTGTATGAAATCCTTAGTGAGGTGATATGCCTACCACAGCAAGCCAATCACACAGAAGTCTTTCACATATGTCATTTAAAACACACTATGCTGTTTTAAGACTTTAATTTCTATACCCCAACAATTTCTTTCAGTGACAATGACATATCCTAAAATTAAGACTAGAAGTGCTCACACAAAACAGCTAGTACATCATTTTTTCTAGCTTTCCCTGTTTTTCTAATGCACAACGGAAGAACAGCATCTTCTTACATGTGAATCCAATGGTATCACCGAATACCATTCCTTCTCTCTTCTCTAACTCAGAACTGTTTCTTCAGTTGCTATGTTTAAAAAATTATTTTTATGGAAAAAAGATAAAACAGAATTTCATAATAAAATAGTAGGAGAGTAACAATAGTCCATGCATGGCATGTTGCCATTTCCAAGTAGTGAGAGCACAAGACATAGGCATGAAACTCTCCAGTCGATATCAGCTCAAGCCTTCCTTGGCCATGAACTAAGAGACCCTGACAGCGCGGTCCACTTGCACTCTCCTCTTCCTCCTTGTCTGCTCTCTCCCATCCTAGTTCCCTTCTCCTTTAAGCAACGCATTACTACTTCACAGCATCTATTGTACACTTTAGACCTTATTTACTCTTTCAGTTTCTCACACCATAGGATGCTTACCCACGAATCTGATTTGTGAGTGGGATCTCTAGCTGCACCCATGCTCCTATAAAAGCCTCAAGTTTATCCTTCTTTATGGCTCAGTAGTACTCCATTCTATAAAAGACCACATCTTTTTTATCCTTTCCTCAGTTGACAGGCATTTGGGTTGTTTCCAAGATTTAGCTATGACAAAATGTGCTGCACACACATCACTGTGGTACCATGTTTTCACTTCTTCTGGGAAGATACCCAAAAGGGAACAGCTAGGTCAAATGGAATCTCCAATGCTAGCTTTCTGAGGAGTCTCCACACTGATTTCCACAGTAGATGCACAAGTCTACACTCCCACCAACAGTGGAGAAGGGTTCCTTTTCCTTCGAGGCCCCCCCGGCATTTGTTATAGGTTGGTTTCTTGATGATGGCCATTGTTTCTGGGATGAGATGGAATGTCAGTGTGGCTTTCATTTGCATCTGCCAAATGGCCAATGATGCTGAATGTTTTTTCTTATATTTACTTGCCAGTTGTATTTCTCCAGCTGAAAAGTATGAATTTATCTCAGATGCGCATTCAGGTGCTACATTTTATCCTCAGCTACCTGCATATTGATTCTAGCCAAAAAACAATTATTTACATTTTAGTTTGTTTTGATAAATAAGAATTATGTATACTAGATAATGTGATATATATATCATATTCACTACTTTAAACATATAATTTGTATATTTACTACTATAAGCATCTATCATTTCATTGTGGAAAGAACATTCAAAATCTTCTGATTTACTCTATTGAAAGATGGAGTATATTAACGACAGTTCCCCAGAGTGTAAACACCACCAGAATCTGTCCCTCCCGTGCATGCTGAACTTGCTAAGCAATCTCTCCTTGTCCCTCCTTCCTACCCTCCCTTGTCTCTGATAATCATGTATCTATACTCCATTTCTACAGGATAAACATTTTCAGATTCAACCTATGAGTGACCTCAAACAAGACAGTATTTGTCTATCTCATTTCATTTAACATATGTCCTCTGAGATCATTTATTTTGTGGTAAATTATGGGATGTCACTTTATAGTGAGATAGTACTCTTCTGTATAAAATAAAAATGTATCATCTCCCTGACTGAAATAATCATAAGAACAACTCTTAGATATTGGACACTATTTTTAAAGTGTTCTATTAAAAACTCATATTTATTCATATTTACTCTTTTCATCATAAAAAACTATATTATTACTGTAATCAGTACTTTATAGATGATGAAACAAAGGCAAAGACAATTTAAATAACTTGTGAAACTTTGCACAGCATATTAGTTCAAATTAGTCCTGTGAATTTGTACTTTTCAAGTACTGAGTCCAGTATCTGAAATTTAGGAAATACAGCATCTCATCTATGCACCTCTATCCCTGTCTTCATAAAGTGAGCATCCTGCAATAACAAATGGACTCCACCTGTCAGTCACTTTCCTTCTTCCTCTTTGCCAACAGTCCCTGAGTGAGCTTTCTGTATTTGCTTACTATCTCCCTCTCATTGATATTTTAAATATTCAGTTATACCTTCTCCCCCCATTCCACTAATGATACTCTTACATTTCTGTGATTTCCTATGACTGTAATAGCTAATTACATACTTGACAAAGATCACCTCATCTGAATAGTATTGAACACCAGGAGCCAATACAACCTATGCCTCATGTATACATGTATCTTTGTGAAGTGGCTCATGTCAGACCCCACTGTACTGTGGGCAGTCCATGTCAGGCTTTCTGCATCAGGGCAAACTTGGAAGCTTTGAGAACTGGCTCAGATCCATCTAGCCCTGCATGGGCATTCAGGTGAGAAGAAGTATAGGTAAGCTCCTGTAGTATAGGTAAGCATTCACAAATGAGGGGCAGGAGTCTACAGAAACAGTACCTCATCCTTCAGGGTGACAGTCCTGAGTTAGGTTCCACCATGTTCTTTAAAGGAGCGCAGTAAGGCTAAATATTATTGACCTTAATGGAAAATGCTAACACAATAGACTTCATTGAATTTCTTTTTCCACAGTTTATTTTCCTTCTTTCCTCATTCTGATTTTTAGAGATAGCCCCCAATAAATTGCTCACAGCCAAATTGTTCTCTTGAGCTTTGCTATAGAAGAACTTAAACTAAGACATTGCTATTGGTCCATTCCTCCTGAAGGCTTGTGATCTCTTGGCTTTTTCATCTACCTATTCTTTAGGGTTTCTTTTCTTCTCCTATAGTTCTTTTCAACTTCTCTGAAATGAACTTTTAAAAAAATAATGTGTTTTAAAGCCCTCTTTCACCTCCCCCAAACAATTTTTAAGCTTTGAGTAATGGTTATAAACCATATATATGGAGGGAGGGAGAGAGGAAGGGAATTGCATGTTGGGGGGGAGAGGGAGGGACAGAGACAGAGAGAATAACAGAATATAATTTTAATGTCATTAACATTTCAATATTTTTGGCTAAAATATTTCTTAGCATTAAAACAGCTTGATTTACATTTTAAGTTGCTCTAATCTGTTTTAATGCAACTGTTTTTATTTTATTGTTCATGGCTTTCTATATTTAAAGCTACTGAATATCTGAGGAAACACATAGTTACTAAGAGTAAATATCATCTTGCAAATAATTAGAAGATAATGACTCACCAGAAAATTACAATGTGGGAGAACATATTTCATAGAGACAGGAATTTTGATAAGGCTTGGTTTTTATCCTTCTTTAGTTTAATTACCTTTTCAAAAGTGGAAAATTCTCGTAAAGATATTCGTTTAGTACTTACTAAAGCTGCTTACTATAATATTAGAGATTTACTATTACAAGGCCAAATATGTGAAAATGAGTCAAGACAAATGTGCTATTGGGCAGGTAATAAATTGGCTCTCACTGGCTTAACCGAAATGAAGACACAGATGCAAAGAAGTGGATCATCGGGGTCTCAGAATATTTAGAGCCAACACAGTGAACAATGAGGCTGTCCTAAAGGATTTCCTACTTCTGCTGAAACCAAGTATAAAATTTCCATTATTGCTAATAATCAATAAGGTTTTTGTTAATTCATTGTCATGGGATAAAATGATTCGATTCTGTGTCAACTGGCAATTACTAAATAGTTTCAACTTGCAAATAATGTCTCTAAATCCACTGATGGTGATTATTTGATCTTTATTGACATTTTTCTTTTCCTGCAGAATGACCTTCGGAAGACCCACTGAATCCAAGTCATTAATGAACATCTTTTTAGCCAAGTGTTTAGCCATATACTGAGTGAAACATGGGAGAAAATAATAATCTTTCTATAGCTAGATTGGGGAACTAGAATGAATTTTGTTTCAAGAAAATGATAAATGACAGTGTAGGTAGCCTTCTGAGGGTGACACTGAGCCAAAAAGGGACTGGAGTCTATAGCTACAGCATGGCACCTCATCCCTCAAGGAACTTTCCATGTTCTAGTCAAGAGTCCCTTTTCTACGTCCACATTCGTTTACAGAGAGCATCTAGAGCTTGCTTCCAATTTGCTGGCTTTACATAATATAAACACTGAGTCCTAGTTGTGTTCCTTTACATTAGATTTCTTTTCAGTCAAGATCCATAGCTCCAAACTCTTGATAGGCATGTCCAGCTGAGAGCGTAGCAAGGATCTCACAGTTAACACACTCAAAGCTGAAATGCTCTCTAAAACCTAGTCTTCACTATAGTTTTTCCAGATGAGATTGTAACTGCAAGTTTTTTGTTTTGTTTTCTGTATTTTAGGGCAGGGTCTACAGGGTGTTCAGGGTCTCACTACTAGATCTGACTCATAGTGATCTTACTGTTTACAGCCTCCCAAGAGCTGAGATTATGAGTTTGCACCATCATACCCAGTCTCAGTTGTCATCCCAGTGTGCCCCAGGGGTGGGGCCGGCACTGCAGAGCCAGGGATTGAACCTCCAGCCCCTGTTCCTGTTTGCAGGCGCTTTAATCTGCTGAGCTATTTGGCCAGCCCTATAATTGAAAGTATTGATAGATGTTTTTGTTGGCATCCTTGTAGAATTAAATTCTATAATATATTCACCTATTTCATTTTTAACTAAAAAAGGGAAAACTGAAATTTATGTAGGAGCACGGGATGCCACACAATGTTTTGATATATGCATGTGTTGTACAATATTTAAGTCAGAGTATCTCGATTTTTCTCTCTCATTTCTATTGGGTACAGTTAAAGAAAATGTTTTCTATAGATCATAGCCATAGCCTTCTAAATGGTCTCTCTGTTTCTACTTTTGACAACCTAAGGTTTATTTTCAACTTAGTAATAAGTAATACCCTTCATGGGTATGTCAGACCATGGTTTATGTAAAGCCCCATAGTATTCCCATTTTGGACAGTTGAAATGCTGTGGTGAGTTACAGGGCCACATGTGACCCAGCCGTCTTTTTCCTCGTGATTATTGTCCTTGCAGACTAAGCTTCTGCATGATGTATATACAGGGACTGCAGGGCACAGAGGACAAGTATTATTGTCACATTTCTTCCTATATTATCAGTTTCCCTTGGTATAAAATTTACAGACTTGTGATACTAAGAAAAGATAAAATGTGAAATAGAGTATAAATAGCAGGCTTTCAAGTGTATTTTCAGATATGCGTGTGGTATCAATCTGTGTGCCAAAACATCTGCGTGTGTGCATTTAAATTCCTCCATGTTTTAGTTATTGATAAGGAAGCACAAAAACCACTGAGTTAATTAGTCATTCTACATCTTGAGCATACAATTTAATTATTATAGCTAAAGTGAGCTAAGATAGCCAAGAGACAAAAGAACCTCCAGGAATACAAATTTCAGTTGTGTATTTTGTTGAATAAAATTTTTGTTTGTAACAATGGCAATAACAGCAACAAAATATTTTTGAGCTGTAAGACATGATGTCTAAAATTTCATAGGTTGGAGTTCAAAGATTACACATAAGTAATTTATTCGAAGGAAGGAAAGAAAAAGCAATTTTTAATTCCTTTAAAATGCAACTGCATGTCTTTTATGTTTACATTTTACCATTAATAGAATAAGTTAAAAATTTCAGTGTGAAAACCTAAGGCTTTTTGTTCATTAAGTAGAAAACAGTATGAAATAACTAACTACTCACACATTTGATTAATACAAATACATTACCTAACATTATAAAAAGATATTTTAAAACAATTCAAAGTAATAAAAATACTAGGAGTAGAATACTAGAATAAAATAAAAATTCTAATTGAAAATGTGGGCTTACTATGTACTTTCAGTTATTTTATCTTAAAATATTATTTCAGCGTATTTCTCTATTTAATTATTTAATGATACAGGGTCTCACTGTACACTTCACTCATAGCGATCCTGCTGCCTCAGTGCCCTAGTGCTGGACTTATAAGCATGTGCCACCACCCCTGGGGCTGGCACGGTGTTCCTGGGGTTCTTGGGCCAGTGCAGCATGCCAAGAAATCAAATAAGGGGCTGGAGATTTAGCTCATGGTAGAAAGCTTGCCTAGCAAGCTGGAAGCTCTGGGTTTGGTCCTCAGCATAAAAACAAAAAGTAAACATCAAATAAAAAAATTAGATAATAACAAATGCTGGAGAGACTGAGATGAAAAATGGAGCCCTCTTACATTGTTGGTGGAAATGTAAGCCAGTGCAGCCACTGTGGAAATCAAGGTGGAGAGTTCTCAAAAAAACTAAAACTCAAAGTCTCATTCAACAGAGCTCTTCCCTCTAGGAAACTCCCCAGAGGCATTAAAGACAAAATATTACAGTGACACGTTCATGCCCATGGTTATAGCAGCACAACTGAGAATTGGCAAATCTTGGAAGGGCCTGAATGTCCACCAACAGACAAATTGCTCAAGCGAATTCACTACCTATACACACTTGGTGGTCACAGGAATGGTAACAGTGAAGTAATGATAATAGCCAATAGTAAAGATACAACAGCAAACGTCATGACAAGGGTAAAGATTAACTAAAGTTTTAGAACTTTAGTTCCACCCAATTATTTCACAAGTCAGGAAGGGCACACACAGTTATGTTTATATCTTCATGAAGATACTGAGAACTGTATGCAGGAAACTACATGCTAAAGAACACACAGAAATTTCCCAGGACTCTAAACCATTTTCTTCACATGGTTTGTGAATTATCTGTCATTCAGTGGTAATCAAAATCAGTCAGTATTTCCTCATATTATTATTTCTTAAAAATATATAGATGATCGCAATATTCAACCTACAGTGACACTACTTTTCTACAATAAGAAAAATACAGTCAGGAGTTTTGTGTATGAGAAAAAAAAATGGGGCCTATGAGGGTTTATGGGAAAACCTTGGAGTGTTACTCTGGACAAAAAATTAAAATAAAGGACTGCACTTCAGAAGCTTTGCCAGGTTTAGTAGTGCAGCCAAGGACTATAAGGGATGGAGCAACACAGACCAGATTAGGTTTAGCATTTATAAAATTGAAATATTTCAAGTTAAATATATGCTCTGTGAAGTTTTAGCCTTCATAAAAGTACTCAAACAAAAAAATGGAGTCATAGATCAAAGAAAATGGTGAAAGACAGTAATCAGTGGAAAGAGAAATGCTAACATTTCAGGGAGTCCTACATTTTCTCATTTCCCCTGAACTGAATTCTTCTGTTTATAACTAGTTCAAATTGAGCACACTTAACAATTTTTAGCAATAAAAACAGTTGTGTTCATTAAAAACATGACTTTTGATCACCTTTTGACCTGTAAAATGTAAGGAAGAAATGTACATCATGGGACTGAATAGTCAGGAAATCTTGCCTATGGGAAGCAGTACATTAAGTTCAGTTCTGCCATTATGTCACATGCCCTGCACTGATAACTTGACAGTCTTGATGTTTGGTTCCCCACACCATAGCAAGGTGCAACAGAGAATATGCTGCAGAACAAAACTTAGGATGGCATAAAGCAGTACTAACTAAATGCTAGTTTCCAAAATTGCCACCACATTAACTGGAAGCAATATGCTTCAATGACACCAACAGGACTTGTGAAATGGCTGAGGAAGTTTAAATATGAAGGACCAGAAATCAAAGCACTTATAAATGCATTAAAATTTTAAATTAAAGAGTTTTGAAGACATTCCTATGCCTCCTCAGAGATCTCAAAAGATCTCTGTACTGTGTGGCAAACATCTCTGGCACTGTTAAGACTGCTCCTAAATCACTGTGACTCCCTTCCTTCATGCTAATAAACATAGTGAATCTAGTTTCAAGTCTTCTTGATGATTCGCCGCAATCACGGATGGCACTTGCTTCACAACTAATAGTGTGGTAGTAATGCCTAGATTATCCCTCCTGCGGGAGTTGCTTTCAGCGACGTTCCCATTAACTTTATGTCCCTCCTTCCACAACCCTAAAATGGAGGGATGCTGGCTTCTCCACTAACTTCTGTTGGTGTCTTGCTGCTGGTGTTTAACTTCTTTCCTCATGGCCTGATATATTTTTAGTGTAACTTTTCAAATACTTAGGGTTCTGTTTTGCACAGACTCACCAGAAACCTAATTCAAATGGTATTTACTAGAATGTCTGCTGAAGCTGACTTATAGCAAAGCTCATGACCTATAGTACATACAGCCCATAGCATGAAGTTCATTTGAGGGGAGCAAAATCAGTTTTAAAAAGCTCAATACTTCAGACAGCAAGAGATATAAATGATCCTTGTACCTACTTTCTGACAATTATTTCCTTAATACTTAAGGGAGTTTCTAGTTTAATTATTTCTGGCTCTATGACTGACCTGCTTAAGACGATTGGAAGTCAGAGAGTTATGTGATTGTGTGTTACTATGATCATGTAATAGCATAACAAACTAGTTTGTAGCTCTAAAACTAAAGCCAGTGGAAGAAAACCCCCAAGAGGGCTGTATATAAAGATGACATTTAATTTTAGAAATAATTACTATTATAAACCCTGAAAGTTATTTATACAGAAGAAAAGAAGATAATTTTTAAAGGTGATCTCCTTACTCTAGATCCCAAATCAGTACTATACAATAATGAATTATGCACATAAAGATAAACCAGAAGACATTTAAAGTACTTTTGGATCACCAGGGGCTATTAACATATATTTAGTATAAAAAGAAGATATTCAGAGCTGGAGGGCACCACAGAACTAATAGTTTCCAATCAACTCATTTCTGGGCTAGAAAAAAAGCCTAGAGCGGCAAATCTATTTTCACAAATTTTATATCTCGTTAGCAAGTGTCAGAAATGAAGCCAGGTCTTTAATCCTTAACAGGAAGTTGTTTTCACTCTCCCCATGGCACCCCACTATTCAGGATATTTTATTCTTCTTTGGTGCTCATTAATTCTTGAGCATAGTTTTATATTTCTGTTAACTATAATAATAAATGAGAACATCAGTTTTCTTTACAACATTTCAGAAAGAGGCCTTTTGAAAACAAGCCTAGCGGAAGCACAGCTCCTCCTGAACTCACCATCTGCATTCCATTCTAACTGGAACTGAGGTGGTACCGCAGCAGCTTCCGCCCTCCTCCTGTGTGTACCACTGGCCGACAGCTGTCTATGCACGTGCCCATCCACTCTCTGCTAAGTTTTTTATTCTTTTTTTTTTTTTTTTTTTTGCGGAACTGGGGGTTGAACTCTGGCTCTTGCACTTGACTGCTAAGTTTTACAGATGACTAGCATTTGCTTTTCCTTTCATGTGTGTTTTTATGATACCTTCCTTTTAATCTGAAAAACTACTTAAGAAAATTTTATGTCACATGGTTTCGAAGTTTGTGTCTGAGAAGTATTCTTTTTTAGAAAGTAAAACTTACATGTAGTTTTTTTTTAAGGTTTAGGCCACATGAAAGAAAGGGAAAGGACTGGCTTGGATAAAGTTTGATATTCTACTATAAAGAACTGATAATCTTATATCTCTATAATGAATCAAGGCAATGATGTATCTCCCCATTACCATGAACACATAACGAAACTCCATATGTTATTTGTTTTTCTAGAAAACAATACAAATAAAATTATTAACACAAACACATGTATATATACAATCTGCCCATAAATGTACACACATTTCAGGAGTTTGCTATACTAGTAAAGTCTAGTAGCTAACAGCCACCACTTACAGAATCTCTGGTATTTATGGAGGCCAAGGGTAACTTGTATTCATCTCAGACGTCTCAATAAATTTAGTATCCAAATATCAACACAAGTTTTAATTTTCCCAATGTATATGTCTTTAGCAGAGTCAGAATATGTAATTTCCATAAAAAATTAACTAGCACCTTTGGAACTATAATAAGAAACTGAAGTAACACCTTAGAACACAACCTCAGGTTCCTGGATACACCTGCCAATATATGTAACTACTGCTTGGTTGCAGAAACATAAGTCCACTTAAAAATTAATAATAAAGCTCAAGAATGAGGATGAAGGGCCGGGGAGATAGCTCAGTAGAATAAGCACTTGCCTGGCAAGCCCAAGGGCCTGAGTTCAA
>NDGM011234199.1:2131-17539 GCA_002564305.1 Octomys mimax | reverse complement strand
CGTATATCTTGTGTTAATATCTTCCTTATATTATATCTGTTCCTCTAAGTAAAACCCTAACAATACAAAACAATTCTGTATTACCAAAGTTTAAAGGAGTCCATAAAACAGGAACTTAAAGAAAGGGGAATTACCACAGATTGAACATAATTAGAAAACTTTGCATGTGCAAATACTTAAAACATTATTACTTCAAATGACTGACGATTACTGATGAGACATACCAACTGAAGAGGCTACTGTGAAAGATCCATTGATGACTTTTGAAGACAGCAGGATTTTACACCAGGGCAACAGAGGACGCTATTTGATTTCCTGACAAGGTTTTCCTCGACAGTTTGTAAAGACAACAAAGACTGCTACAGCATGAGACTGCAATCAAAGAGTTGCTCATTCTTACCCCTGGACTTGCTTCTCCTTCTTTCGAACAGCTTAAAATCAGACAGTTTATGCACATCCTGAGGCATCTCCTCGGCACCCAACACCCAGTGTGCCCACACGAGTTCAGAAGAAAACAGCAGATCCAGCAGGAGGGCACCCATGTGATACTCGGAGAGCCCCAGGCAATGAGGGAAGGCCTCAGACTCGGGTTTCTCCAGGTTATTTCTGACAGATCCAGGTAGCTAATTTACCTTAGGTAAAAGTATATACTATCAATACAAACTCCAAGGATGAAAAGGATATGCCTCAAAAGGGCTCTTAGATCCTGCTACAGACAGGATGTAGCCCACCAAGGTTGCCAGTACCTGGGGACCCTGCTGCTAGTCACTGTCTCTATCTGTGAGCCTTTCTAGGCTGTTCCATCACACTAGGTCTGCTGTTTATAAAGCACAACTGAAGTCATGTGTATGGAATGATTTTGTTGGGGACACCTGGTCCTGGATGGGAACCTCTAGCTAAGGGCTTAATAATCACAGGGATTACTTGTTCCTTATACTCAGTTTCTCTCCCTTTTACTATATTGTACCTTTCAGGCTCTATTTACTCTTTTGGGTTCTTACGCTAAGGAGGCAACATGATGTTCACACACATGGTCTGACTTACTTCACTTATGAGTATAACCTGTAGTTCATCATGTAGCTATGCAAGCCTCACTTGCAACATAACCACATACACACACACACGTCATGGGGAGTCGGCAGGCCGCATTCATAGACATTGCTATGCATTTTTCACCAACATGGCTTGGTAAGCACACACAGCTGAGTCGTACCTCCACGGCCTCCCAGGCCCACTTCCGGTACTTGGGGTTGTGCGTCAGCCGCCACATGTACATGTAAGTCTCGATCACTTCGGGCCGCAAGATGTAGTATTTTTCATTCTGCCTGGTGGCAATGGCTTCCACCCCGCCATCAAATCTGAAGGCTTCGGGTCCCAGTTTCATGACTGAGGAGAAATGAGTGGGTGAGTGAGAGTCACCATCCTGGCAGGGCTCAGCGTCTGCCAGAAACTACTCACCAAGATTCCAGACGATGCGCAAGCAACCCCTTCAGGGAAGGTTATAAACACCACAAGCACCTAATAGTCAGCATGGCTTTCAGGTTTAGGCATCTAAAATCCCACCTTGGAAACCTGCAGCGCTCCTCTCCTCTCCCCACTAACCCACCGGCTACAGTGCTGGGTCAGCACAGGCGCAGGCCATCCATCCGGTTAGCTGGAAGCCAAGTGGCTGCGAATTCATCAGGGCACAGGGCCAGGTACTCCGCTTGTGCACTGTGAATTTGTATTTTATAAAAAGCAAGCCAGATTCATGGTCCATCTTTGGGGGTAGGGAGATTAGTAATGGTGTATAAAAAAGGCTTCTTTTTGTTCTGGGACAGAGCCCCTTACTCAGTGTTATTTTGCTAAAACAGGGGTCAATAATTCCTCTGGCTTCACTGCTTTTGGCCTGGATTTGTTACACGGCAAACTACAGATGTATATTTTGAAGTATGAAACAGTACCTTCTCAAGTGAAAATATAAATTCTTCTGAGACATGAATCCCGGCCATCACACTTCGCTAGGCCCGGAAGACTGTTCATGCCGCAGTGACCCACTTCCACATGGAATGAAATCAAAGCCTGGGGCGCAGGCAGCACAGGGCCCACAGCTACTCACAGGTGCGGTTGTAGGACTCGTGACACGTCCGTGCGATTTCAGCCCCGAGCTCCAGGTAGTGCTGGGCGAGGGCTTCAGGTGCCCCTCTGGCCCCAAGTGCAAACATGCCCCCAGCAAAGCAGGTCAGGTGGCCCATCTTGTGCTCCAGGAGGCCCCCCTTCCATTCTGCGATGTAGGTCAGCCCACTGCTGGACTTCCGGATCAAGTGAGTCTCGATGGCCTGCAATAAGATTGACGGTCAACAGTTTGTGTCTGAAAATTCCTATCAAAAATTGTGCCTGAAATTCCTCCTAAACACTACAGAACAGTACTGTACTACTTCTACAAAGTAGGACTCACAGTTGGAGCTTGGAACTAGAACTCCAACTTAGCCTGCAATGTTCAGACTCCTGAACTCATCTGGCCCATGCCTTAATTACTTGGGTTAGTTAGAATTCACACTGTTGGGCTAGCTTGGCTCCATGACTCAGTGCTTCCTTGGTCCTCCCAAAGCCACCCCATCGAGGCCAGGCTGCCTACCGTAGGTGATGAGGGCTACTGCACTTGCATATCAAAGACAGAGACCAGACAAAGTCTAGGCCTGCCTCAGAGGGAGACCAGAACACATCTGGGCCCAAGAGCCACCCAGGTGGCACTGTGTGAGAGGGAGATCAGGGCATGGCTGTGGCTGGGCACTGGGCATGACTGGTCAGTCACAGAGACTTCTTAGCTATGGGGCACAGTGGCAGTCCGAGCCCTGGGCCTGACACCGAGCAGGAAGCGTGGCTTTGAATTCTTCTGGCGGTCTCACAGGTGGCCTAGGGCTGGTCTCGGGGGGAGATAAATGACAGTGGCCAGAGACTGGGCATGGTGGGGCATACCTGTAATCTCAGCTCTTGGGAGACTGAATACAGGCGGATCACTATGAGTCTGATCTACGTAGTGAAACCCTGTAGACTCTGTACTAAAAAAAAAAAAAAAAAGACAGTGGCCAGTGAGCTCTGGCAGCTGTAATCCCTTTGGGCAGCTGGCCCTTCTACATCCTGCAGGTGCTTCTTACCCTCAGCTGTAAATGGGAATAATGCGTGGAGGACAGAGTGGCAGCATGGAAAGCCACACCTGCTGAGTCAAGGGGAGGCAGCATCATCACTTATGCCTTCACTGAGCAGACCTGGAATCACGTCTCCCTCCTCGTTACCAGAAGCACGGTAGGCCTTGACTGAGTACAATGTCTTACATTTTTATGTGCTGTTTGGCTCTAATCTGCATATATAATTAACTTTATAAGGTCTTAAATGAATCTGATACTGGAAAAATGAAAAGGAGGTAGAGGGAAAGAGGGAAAAAGAACAGTAGAATTCAATGAATAAACCTTTTAGAAAAGAAGATGTTTAAATCTGGGAGAAATGATAATGCTTTTAAAATGGTTTGTAAAATATTTCTGCTCAAGAACTGTTGATTTTATTTAAAACTAGAGAAACACAACAAGCCTTGTATTTAAAAGCTAAAGTGAAGTGTGTTGGAATCATTAATTTCAGTATCTCACAGAAAATCCCTTTTGTGCCTTTTCACATGACAGAAGGAAAAGGGCTGGGATCAAGTGTGCGCCTGCATTGCTTTAAAAGAGGAGTTTGCAGGAATCACGTTTTGGAATAGTAGAACAGTGAATGAAAGTGAGTACAAGGCAGCTAAAACCTTTTAGAAACAAACAAATGAAACTAGGGCAGTAAGAAATAAATGAACACACTACTGTGTTCATTAACCATGGGTAAGTTAAATTTATTGATGGCCTCGTTATTACATGAATATTTCATTCTTATTTAATGCAACTGAACATCTTGGCTATTTACACTTCTCATAACACAAATTGTAATAAAGTCTGTCAGGCAGATATTTGTTCATCACCCAAGAAATTACTCTTTCTACATGGCAAGAGTAATGGCTTTTGAGCACAGATTAGAGAAACATCACTACCCTGCTGTGGATCCTCAATAAAGTGCCATGTTATTTTTGGCACAATTCTGACCAACTTGTTACCCATGCAAATAAACTCCAGTGAAGTTTCAAGACCTTCAAAGTAATGGTTTTGTGTAGAAATAGAAAATGTAAATACAAAGAAGAAAAAGTCTTTAGTGATTCAAAGTTTTGTGACAAGGGTACAGAGAAGTGACTAGGAAGGAAGCATATTCTATATTTTGTAGTTTAATGCTTTCAGATTTCAAAACCATTCGGGGGATGAAGCTTGAGAAGGTTCAATGTCTGCTATGGAACCTACCCAGGCGGGTGCTTAGCCTGGCCTCTAGGCAAGGCCATGCCAACCGGCTGAAGGCCTCATGTATTTCATTATTAAAGCAATTGCTCTAGGACTAAAGGCATTCCGAAGCCTATGAGTGCTAGTGCTGACAGCCATACGTCCAGGCTGGCTGTGCAGAGCAATAGTGTAGGACAGCCTCCCCTTGGTAAGAATTACTATTTTTCTTTCTGTGAGGTGGGGATCTTGCTCTGTTGTCCAGGGTGGCCTTGGACTCCTGGGCTCGAGCAGCTCTTCTGCCTCAGCCTCCCACACAGCTGGTGCTACAAGCATGCACCAAGCACCTGGCTCCTGATGCTCGCATAGCCTCTGCGAAGGAAGGCCTGCCCTGCCAGGCAGCGCTACTTTGCAAATTCCAACTTCAGTTGTTTTAGTTTCACTATTTAAGTTGAAATACATAATGGATAGGGAATGTTTCCACTATGAAGAGAAGCAGGAAATACTTGGACTTCATTTGTTCTTAATGGATTTTGCTGTCAATGATTTGTCTAATGAGAAAATGCTAAAAGCTGCATAAGTAGAGTTCTAGACACTAGGAGGAAAACATTCCAAAGAATATTTTAAAGCTGCCTGTCCTGGAACACAAAGACCACAGAGGGCGCTCTAAGTAGAGTAATCAGAAGAGGGCACCATGGAAACCATATAGATGAACTTGCTGGATCCAAACCTGAGCCCTTACAGGAGAGCAAACCTCACTGCAAGAAGACCTGAGGGCCACAGCTGAGCTGTTTCTGATGTCCCCACGCAGGCTGTCCTTGACACAGGCTGGCCCGGGAAGGCCAGGGCCTGAGCCTTCCAGGGCAGCAGCAAAAGACGCCCATGCTTTGCCTGGTGAGGCTGCCAGCCAACGTGGGGGGCAGGGAGCACTCAGCCTACTGAGCCAGCTCAAAGCCAGCTACATTTCTATTTAGACAAAGGAGCCAGAGCTGTGTCAAAGTCACCTGGACCTCACTAGAGATGCACTCAGAACAATGGCCACACTACTGGCCATGTCCATTGTTCTGTGAACTAGTATTGTTGGTTATAAAATGATTTTCTAGAAACCAAGCAAAAAGTCAGTCTTCTGAGGATTCAGTCATGGTTTTACCATGTTATTTGAGAACCCTGATAATTAATATTAAAGACTATATAGTAGTTACCCACATAAACTCTTAATCACAAAGCACATGATTCTGCGGAATATTTGTGTTCATGAAAAGTTGGGTACCAGTTCAAACTTGTTATACAAAACAATTCTTTTCTTCAGTTTTCTGGCCTCACTTTAGCTTCCTGTTGAAGCTCAGTTGAGATGATTCTTACATTTACTTCCAGCATGGCATCTCCTGCAGGCTTTGTTAAGTAGCTCCTAACTCACTGCCTGTCAATACCTGTAAATGTGGGATGGAGAGTCTGGGTCACAATCCAACCCTACTGGTGAGGCAGAAGGGGACAAATGTTGACATTTAACTTTTCATTTTGTTTGCATGCATAACCTCTCTGGGCCTCAACAGCCTCACCAGGAAAACTGGGTGACTATTACCTGAAGCACTGAGAAAACCCAGCAGCCTTTCACGTCCTCAGAAATGCAGCGCTCTCGGAGCATCCCAGACCTGTGTCGGCGAGGTCTGTGGAAACTACTCCTGGATCTGAGGATCATTCTGTTCAGGTTTTCATACGTGGACTTCCTCAGAGTCCTGACACTTATTTTGGAGGGCAAGTTTACTGTAGGACTGTCTGCAATCTCAGGCAATGTAGCCAATGTAGTCGTAGAACAATCGTCTCTGCGGCTGTTGTCTCATGACAACATGTTGTCTCTGTCCCTGACTGGATGCTGGGTGGCTCCTGACTCCATCACCTGGATAACCAGTGTTAAGTGACTGACCGTGTCCTGGTCAGAACGAAGTGCATGCGGCACGATTATCACTTGTATTACCTGCTGTCCTGGCAGACACTGGACTCTACCAGACAGAAAGTGTTCTGTAACCCACTCATGTAGTAGTACACTTTTTCATTACAGCTTGATGAATATGCAAGCTACAAGTTAGAGAGGAAGATGATCTAAATGTTGGGTTACCTGAACAGCATCAAAATACATCCTCTTAGCCTCCAGATCTGTCTCATCGGACATTAACCACGCTTTGAGTAAATACTCATAAAAGCTGTCTCCAAGTCCTCCGACTGACACATGATCTGAAAAGAGAAGGGAGTGGGTTTCAGTGACCTAGCCTGAATTCACAGAATGAGGCAAAACCCCATTAGCACCGAGGATGCAAGTCCTACGTCCCCTGCAGCTCAGCACCACATTTAAGGCCTACACATCTCTTGCTGGCAGAAGGTGTGCTGTGACAAGGAGGTGAAAAGGCTGTGCGTAGGGATATAGCCTCAGCATGGCCAGGGCGGCCGTGTAACACAGTGCCGAACACATGCAGAAGCCTGCTTCGCTAACACAAGCACCAAGTTAATGTTCACAGTATAGGTTTATGTGCATTTTTTGTCTTGAATAATGTAAAATTTGGCCAAAGCTATGAATGTCAGCAAATTTTCCTAAGGTGACTTGGAAAAAAGTGATGCGCTCCTGAGGTTCTTGCCTTTTTCATCTTTCCAGTGCTACAATCGGAGTGGTCAGAAGCCAGTGGGGCAGAGAAACAGGAGAGGTGGGCCGAAGCTCTTGCTCCTGACCTCCACCTGAGGGGCCCTGCCCTTCCTCCTGCCTGCTGCCATGCTGCAACCACAGGCAGGGCTCCTTATTCCAAAGTGAGAGGACAGAGGCTGAGGCAGTGGCCTCAGCCCAGATGAGCGCCAGCTCTTCCGCAAGTCACAGGGCCCACGCCTACATCTGCCAGCTCTCTGCCATAAAATGCATAAAATCTATGGCCCAAATTAATTTTTTTATTTTTAAAGCACATTTCTTTATAAAGCCATAAATGAAACAGCATTCCTAGAATTGAGATAATTTCAACGCTTACATTTCCTGAGAACTACTTTCATTTATTAAAGGCATTTGTTGCCAGTTACACAAAGCACAGTGGTATCTTTGCAGCGATGAAGGCCACAGCTCTGCACCTGCTATCGGTGCTTCTTGGACGTTACATGGGCACCAAGCTATGAACAGGCAGCTGGGCTCAGTGCCTGCCCATCACCGTCACCTCCACTCAGGTCTCCCCCATAGCTGCCGTGGTGCTGGGGGCAGGATTTGCCCAGCGCTCCTGAGGCCTGGGTTTAACTTCCAGCAGCACAACAGACAAACAACAGACACCCCTGCCTGTCCCCGTCGCTCAGCACACCTGTGTTCCCAGGCCCTGAATCCCACCTCCCCATCTCCCGAGCCCACACACTCCTGTCTTCACTGCGATCCTGGCCCTGCTGGCCCCTCCCCGTGCCTCAGCGTCTGCAGTGGCCGTTGAACTGCCAGCCTCTCCTCTGGCATGGGGAGAAGCAGATTCCACTTAAATCTCCTAAAGCCCAGAGAACCCAGCAGCTGCATGTGCTCTTGCTGCTGCATGGAACCAGAAAGTCCAGGAAGGTGACCCGCACTACAGAGGCTTGCTGGGGCTCCCACACTGCATGCCTGGTGAGGGCCCTCTTGGTACATGAGTCCCATCACCCCTGGCCTTTCAGCCCTGGTTTTTGGAGCCCAGAGGCTCTGCAACGAGGCCCATTGCTCCGACACAGTGTTCTCCCCCACTGCTTGCTGATCCCTTGCCACATGATCCTTTTGGTTCTTCAAGAATAGCACATGCTGCCCATCAGAGCTCCTCCAGGCCTTGCTCTGCCTGCCTGAGGCATGTGTACTTCCTGCGGGCACTGTGGATGGCCTCCCAGGAGCTGCAGACCGCGGTACCCCATCATCAGCTTTTGCAGAGCACACAACCACTCCTGCGGTTTCCCACTGTGGTCAAATTGTCTTCTATCTCTGAGAGCTGAGACCAGACCCATTCTGTTCCCAGTCCACATCAGCGCCCAGAAAGTATCCTGCCCTCAATAAACACGTGATGAGGGGACAAATGAAAGTTCTCCTAAATCAACCTTTATAAAGATTGTACCCTCAGGCAGGAAGGGTCATATTTTTAACTACTTACATATGCAATTTTCTTACTGCAGAAAATCCAGAATTATATTAATTAATTTTAATGGAAAAATGTGTTCCTAAGGTTGTAAGTCTAATTCTTAAAATAGCAGTGTTCAAAGTGACCTTTACAGCTTCTTAAATAAATCACAAGAACCTGTGACATTTATAAACTAAACAGACCGAGTACCAGCTCATCAACAGCAAGCTCTCTCGCTGTAAACATGATCGCAGGAGACAAACGCCAGTGATGCATGGGAAAGCAAATCACTGTCCAGTGACTGTCACCACGCAAAGGACAGAGCCCAGTAGTGGGGAAGGACAGCCCTGATCCACACGTGTCCTTTGCAGTTAAAGCAATGAGCTAAAAACCAGCAGCCGGAGCAGCTTGACTTCTGTTGGGTTACGATTCTCTAGTAGGTAGAAGAGACAAATCTGGAGTTTGGAGATTCATTTTAAAAAGCGGTCAAGTAGTGGTGCTTGTTTTAATTAATTTTGCTAAGTTTTTATATTCTCTGCTTATAAAACCTTTCACATTTGGAAAGGGAGCAGAGGTGAAAACACATCTTCTTGGCGATGCATCACATGCTCACTGAGCTCCCTGCTGGGGACGTTGCTTGGAACAACAACAGGGTCCCTGTAAATCTGCAGTGGGTCTGGGGAGACACCAGGGTTCCCAGAAGGAAGAGGCTCCCACTATTAGGAGAATATACATGGTGTTTTTATGCCTAACCTGTCCTATAGTCATTCAGCATACCTGAACCTAAATTTCTCCTGATGTAATCCGCTACTGACACCAGCGGTCACACATGCATGGATCTCACAGTTAGCACCAGTGGTTACAGCCTGCTTAGCACCAGTGCCTGGACAGGCTGTTGTCTGTGAGCCACAGCTGAGGAGCAGGGGCAACTCAGGAAGCAGGAACTGGGCTATTATCAAAAGCAGAGGCTGAAGGACACAAAAAGCTCACAATCCTCACAAAATTCAAGGAAGTAAACGTGGATTAGTCCCAAGACGCTGTGTGTGATTTCCACACATGATGCCCTAAGCGGGCCACTGTCATCAGAGCTCTCAGAGGAAGAGGGGATGTATGTGAGCTGTCAGGAAAGCGGACATGACAAGAAGCACCCACAGTGCAGTGGGGCAGGAGAGGAGGCAGGTGGCCTGGGGTGGATGCTGACAACCCCCATATGGGCCCTTGGAAGAGAAGCTTCTGGAAGAAATGGCAACCAAGCTGGGCCCTGGTGCAGGAAGGAGGAAGCAAGGCCAAGGAAACAGCCATTCAGGTTTGCATGGCCAGGTAGCCTTGATTAAAGCAGAACAAACTAAGCACATCTTCTTGGGGCTGGAGCCCAGGATGGAGGGGAGGAGGGTGTGAGACTGAGCGAGCCCTTGAGTTTCCCTCAGGAAACTGCCCACAAGCAGCCCAACAGAAGAGCTCTATGTGCCAGGGAGAGGCCAAATACACAGGGTCCGGGGACCCAGGAAGGGAAGCCAGGCTTCCCATGATCTGGCTTCTTGTCCCTCTTCATAGGAACTTCCAAATCCTAAAGAAACGCATCAGTGACTCCTAGGTGCTCTTCTTCCGCCAACCCGAGATCTGTGCTGGACAACTCCAAAGCAGTCACCCTGCTGCACAACTGTGTTGTCTTGTACCCTCTGGGGGTCCTCAGACTTATGTCAGGACTTTTACAGGCTTAAAAATAAACAAGCACCCTGAGGAATTTGCTGATATGAGCACTTTCAGTATTTATGATATTGGAAAATTAAACCATAATTTTAAAAGCTTTCTGATTTATTAAAAACAGCAATTATTATATCCATGATATTAGTATAAATATTTTCATAAAATGTTATTTTACAAAAGACAGTGGGAAGATTGACCCTGCTTTCCGTTTTGCACCTCTTCTTCATGTTTGCTTTCCTAGAGGGCAGCCGGGCTCCCAGGTCTGCTCGAGCTTCAGCCGACTGCTGTGTTGTTCTGGCTAAAACCCACGAAGAACTGTCAGCCCTGAACAGCTTTACCCGAAGGAAAAGGAAGAGTATTTTGATAGCCTTCTGAGATAATTGTGGATATTTCTTTTGAGGCTACAAAACATGACAAGTGGCTGTTTAAAGGTTAAGTTATTTTTTTAAAGGTGAGTTGCAATGTAGAATTGGGAGCTGCAGCAAAAACGCTCGCTCAGTTACATTAGAATCTCTCGGCCTGTCTTGTTTCTGAGTGACACTTTTCTCATGCATGATTCTGTGACAGCAGCACTGGTCACTGCAAACACCACACTGAGAGTTACATAAATCTTCCAAGCGGTGACACATTTCATTGTACACTATCACAACCCATTGTTCGGATCACCATCAATCTCATCAAAAGACTACTGGTGTCAAATTCCTGTGGCAGATCTGTGTCTTCCAAGAATCTAATTTTTAGTTAGAAACTTGAATTTCATCATTGGCTCAAATTCTGTCACTTTTCCTTGAAGTGACAGGCTTATTTTCAAGAACATGTCTACCAATTACCTAAGTCTGAATAACCGGTTTGTTTTTAGTTATTCTCTCATGTAAAGACAGTGACCCATGAAACAACAGTCACAGTAGCCCCAGGGACAGCAAACATCAGCCACTGTGAGTCGGCAGCACCGATCTCACCGCTCAAGCACACGCGGGAGCCCTTCCGCACATCCCCGTTCCACCACAGGAAACGCCCACTGCCATCAATGCACCCCATGTGCACCTGAACCAACAGCTGCCTGCTGCTTCACTAAGAATACTCACAGTGGGGCTGGCTTTTTTTATGCGGTGGTAGAGTACATCGAGGCCTTCTGAGACCACCACCACCAGGTAGTTGTGGATGTCAGCATGCAGCAGTGCGGCATGCTCACCTAAGGATATGGTCTTTAAATGTAGATGTCACATTAGAGGAAGACTTGAAGGCAGCGTGAAGCCCTTCCCACAGCTGTGGGCTTGCTCAATACTCCTCACTTGCTTTCAGCTGCTACTTCACCTACCCCTGGAGCCCCAAGCTGCCTTGGGAACCTGGCCTTCACTCACAGGTCTTACAGCCCCACTCAAAGTAGTCTGAAGTCAGAAGTGAGGGCTTCTAGCATCAAGTCTTTGTGCGACAGTACATTAAAGGTAGCTGTCCTGTTAACAGTCTTTGTCTAGTAGCTTAACACTAAGTCCACAAAACACTGCCTCCAATTCCCCAGCAATACACAGAAAGAGAGAACATGTTAAACAGCAGTATGATCTAGCTACTCGGGAAAATCCCTGTCCTCAGCACAGGAGGCCCTTTCCCTCCACACCTGACTGGCTTCTTGCAGCCTGACGCAATCCCGGAGCAGATCTCTTTCTGGTTAATGGTTTTGAGTGTGTTCACACATGCCCATACTCACACTTTGACATGGAGGTGACACACTTGTTCCTGCGAGTGCTCCTATGGCAGACTATGTGTGAAAGGAGCCCTCTGTGCTCTATTCCTGTGCCCTGCAGCCCTGTGAGCTGAAGGAATGAAGAGCTTCAGACTTACGTTGGCCCCACTGTCCACTACTGGGGTTCAGGTAATTAGGATAAAGGCCCTTGGGTTTTTTCAGTTTGTTCAGTACTGTTCGGATATTCATCACCTACAACAGAAAATGAAACATTACTATGCAAACTGAAAAAATTCTCATGCCATTTTTTCTTTCCTGATTCTATTTTTACCCTTCAGACAAAGGAGGTGATTTAAACATTTCAGAGTTAGAACAAAGGCAGTGCCATCAGCTTACTATTATGACAACAATAGTAGCACTAAGTGAGCACTAGGTGGCCGATATCTATGGTCTCCAGAGCCCACCCACAGAGGGACCAGGTCTGTGCTTACACAGATGAAGTCGAAATGCCCGAGTAGCATCCCTCCCCCAGACTGCCAGGCGGACGCCCTGAGCCTCAGTGAAGGGTTTTGGGAGGTCAGGTCAGAACAATACAGCCTTCGTGACAAGGTCAGAGCCCTCATACTAGCAGACGGAAGAGCGACCTCCTGCTTTGTGCAGACGAAAAGCTCAAGAGAGACACAGGGTCCAGAAACGCTTGGCATGAACCCGACCTATCCACACTCTGATCTCGCCCTCCTCAGCCTCGAGGAACAGTGGGAAACACATTTCTGTTGTTCAAGCCACCGGGTTCTGGCAGGCCATCATGGGAGCCCAAGTTGAGCATGGCTACTGGGGCAGCTGGCAGAGTGGAGTGGCAGGCTGGGTGGTCTGAGGAGGCAGAGCCTGCAAAGCAGTGCAGAGAACGTCACCTTCTCAGCAAAGATGGGGTTTCCTGACAGATGGCTGAGGTGCATAAACTCCAGATGCAGCGTCCCAAATTCCGCCAGAATGCTGCTGCCTCCGGAGGCCCACGGCCAGTTTCTCCCGATGCCACTAGAAAAGGAAGGTGGAGAGTTACCAGTCAGACAGGGCCAGCTCCCACAGGTCTGAGGAGGAGCAAGAGGCAGCTTCTTCTAAGTGGCATCGTGGCTAATAGTCCATAAAAAACCAGCTGGGTTTTCTGGGCTATTGGCTTTAGGCTTTCACACCTGCAAATGGATAACTAGTGTTCACTAACTTAAGAAATAAGTATTTATCTCCCTGCAGTTGATAAATGAGTATTTCAGAACTTGCAGATGTGACACAGAGATGTGTAGTGATTTGAAATAGAAAATAAAGCCAAACTAAAACAGTGTTCACACTCTACTCCACACAAAACTCTTCCCCATTGTAGTTAACGTTGGCTCAAGATTCTTCTGGGAGGGGGCCAGGGAGATGGCTCAGTGGAATAAGAGCTTCCCAGGCAAGCTCAAGGGTCTGAGTTCAATCCCCGGTTCCACAAAAAAAAAAAAAAAAAAAGATTCTGCCGGGGCTGGAGCTTGATGTCTCCAACATCGGTGTTTGACAGGCAGCAGGGAGGTGGGAAGTTTGAGGCACTGGGGACTGGCCTCCTCTCTGTCCTTGAGACAGCAGCTTCCTGTCATGTGTCTGCACCATGAGATGTGGCCTTGTCACAGATGCCAAAGCAATTCAACCAAATGAACATGGACTACAACCTCCAAACTGTGAGCCACAATAAACTGTTCTTTTTAACTTGACTATCTCAGGTATTTTATTACAGTAATGGAAAGCTAACATAGATCCCAATGGAAGTTGGATGTGCATGACATACACGATGTTTTATTTAGGTAAAAGATCAATTTCAAGTATTTATTATCTACTTTGACTGACCTTCTCCAAGACTTCCTTCCACTTACTAGATTTCTGTTCTCATGTTTATCTCTACATTATTTCATCTACTTCTGAAATATATTTTCTGTGGCACTAGCTTATACCCTATCATATTTAATCTATGCTCGAGAATCTGAACAACAGTACATTATATAAATGTAATGAGGCTAAAGGCATGGGCTTCCAACATTACTATGCCTCATGCGTGGTTCACTGCTTTCCGGGAGAAATGCTTTTTTTTTTTTTGCAGTGCTGAGGATCAAACCCAAGACTTCATGCATGGCAGGCAAGAGAGTTCTACCACTGAGCTACACCCTCACCCAGGAAATGCCTTTTCAAAAGAGCTAGTCTTTTTAGAAAGAGTTGTAAGTATGCATACACACAAACGCACATGAAGCAACTCTTGACACATGGTCAGACTCGAGTAAACTTTGTTTCTGGAAAACCACTTAAAACTAAAAAATAAATGTTAATTCAAATGAGTAATAAAACCAATCATACTTCTGACCAGTAAGTTTCTTTTCTGATACCTACACACAGACACTTTCATGTTCAGATGGGCATTTACTATGATGACTATGCAGGGCGCTGGGTTACAGGCATGCTCAAAAATCACTTTTTTCAGTCTTTACAGTGAGGTGGAGACAGAGACTAAAGCACAAAGAATTCCAAAGGAATATGGCAGATGCCAAGATAGACAGGAGCAGTTCTGGGAGTGCCCAAAGCCACCATCCACAGTGAGATATATGGTGACCACAGCACAGTTCACCAGGGAGGACCCCACGCTGTGGCAGAGTATCAGTGCGGACTCGGGTGACCCTGGGCAGAAGGGCCAGCTAGCAGCCAGAGCTAGGCCTGGTCCTGAAGGCTTGAAGCTAACAGTTTCCTTTTTCCAGTCCTGCTGAAATGCTGTTCTTACTGCTGTCCAAACTCCAACCAACACCCTTTGCTTGGACAAAGTCTACCCACATTGTCTCTGGTTCTGCCACCAGGCTGCTGATGGAGAAGTAAGGACAGTGAGTGAGGCAGCTGGGGCAGGGTCCTGGGTCCACTGGACGCCTGTGCCTGCTCTTTTTGGGGTCCAATCCTGATTTTCTCCCACAGATATACAGGCACCTAAAAACATAGATCTGAAGATCTATGTATTCAGGTATTTTAGAAACTGTCTTAAATTTTAGGATCTGGGAACATGTCCACTTTTATCAGCACAGTTGGCTTAGCTGGAAGGAATTAGCAGCCACTCACATGGGATGAACAGTGACCTTTCGATTTTATTCACAGACGGCCATGCACAGAGCAGCTGGCCATTAAGGTGTTGTTATGACACCTCCGTTTGTATTCCATGCACTTCACAACTGCATCAAGGCAATAACCTGTGAGCCAAACTAGAAGTTTCTATGTCATGGAAAACAGCACAGCAGAGCTATCACCTGTGGCTCTCTAGGGCAAGAGAGGGTGACGACTTCGTGCTGGAAAGGTGGAAGGGCACAGAGTGCCAGAAAGGCCCAGTCCCGGTGGTCGTTGGGGACAGGCCTGCAGCTCCGGCCATCGAAGTCTGCGATGATAAGCTCAGAGGTGCGCGCTAAGAACGCTGAGAAGCGTAATGTGCTACACAAAGATTTTTTTTTTTAGTATGTGTATGTGTTGGCTAGGATTAATTTAATTTTTTATCTTTTTTTTTTTTTCTTTTGCGGAACCAGGGATTGAACTCAGGCCCTTGTGCTTGCCAGGGAAG
>NDGM011234198.1:449-14356 GCA_002564305.1 Octomys mimax | reverse complement strand
CGATTTGATTTGAAACTGTCTAATTGCTATTTGTTTATCAATAAAATTCTGAAAAAAAATAGTAGGTGTATCCTGTTTCCATTGCTCTAATCAAGGTTAGTAATGAAAAAAAATAAGAAATATCCTCATGGAAATCTATATAACCAGTGCTCATGTATGAAGAATTCAGGTTTCATAATTATTTACAATATATTATAATGAGTTGTAATTTTCTTGCTATAAACTATTTTAAATGCAGGCCGTTTTGTTGCTTACCATCCTGCAGTTAGCGACATTACTTTATGTGGCAACATGTTCATTTGATTGAAGAAAATTTTAAATTTCTTTTTTTTAATTCCACAATAACTCAATGCTCAGTGACATGTTGTTAAGTCTCCATGAAATTTCTAAAGTGTAATTTTTTATTTCTTGTTTCATTACACCATGGATAGAAAATAAAGGCAGAATAGCTTTTAAAAATGCATACATTTTAAATATTATCTTTTAATTTCCATGCAAAGCTGAGACTTGTCTTGTAAATGCTGTAGCTGCAAATCAGCACTATTCACTGTAAGTAAACTTTCATTGACCAGATCATGTGAGTTTCCTGCAAAATTTACTAATATTAAAATTAATTCTTTTATTTTGGAAAGTGATTGTGCTTTATAAATTAGAATCACCAGAGATATAAGGCATGGAGGCATTTAGAGTCTCCTTTTGGACTTTTCTGTTAGTTATTGTATCATTTATGATAGATCTCACCACTCATCTCTTGTGAGTTTACAAATGTCTTTGCTGAGGTCAGAAAAGTTTCTCTTAATCAACTTTTTATTAATAATATCTTGTTCTTATTTAACATAATAAATTTTTATAATACTTTCTGCAGTGTATAAAAGTGAACTTATCCACAAACACTTTATGTAAGGTTTCAAAGATACTTTGATTCCAAGTATAGCTGTTTAGCACTCAGTAAAAATATTAGATAATTATTAGACAGAATATATACTTGTATCTTAGAAATATTTTTATAACTCTGATATATATATATATATATATATATATATTCACAAAGATACCTGCAATGTAGTCCTAACATTTTATTCTATATAATTTTCAAGTTAAATATATACATTAAATGAAATTGCTTTATTGCCTACAATGAAAACAAAAATTAAAAGAATGTCATATGAATGTAATGCACAATAGCATAATTTAACAATCCTATGGTTACTTGATGTGTATTTGTAAAAATTGGATGTGCTTCTTTTGTTGATGTAAGGTTTATATATTTTCTTTTGCTTATTAATAAAGGACTAAGATTATGATAAGAATATAGAACTTCAATAATTTTAAAGCAGAAAATCGTTAGATTATCCATAATAAATACAATAATAATGAAGAGTACAGATACAACAGGAGTTGTATTTTTCAGTAGTGATTTTCTTTTCAACAATGTGTGCTCAAAATAATTACACTAGAGATTAAACACAGGGTAAAGTTACATAGAAAGTAATAAAGAAAAATTAAATGCAATGCATTTCAACTTACATTGATTCACATTTGTAAAGTTTAATTTTATCTTTTAAAAATTTTCCAATGTCATCATTTGTATATTTTTCTCTATACATAACTTGAACTAAATATGGGCATTTAAAGTTTCCTATGTATATCATATCTAACTTTTCAATCAGTTAAGTAAAATAAATCTTTTCATTCACCAGTAATTTACGATTATGACGTCTGAGTTGATTGAAAGTTTAAATAAATCTATTAACACTCAATATATTCAAATATTATGGATTAAATGTGATAATATTTGGAGTGTACTTCTAAATAATCTGTCCTAGAAGGAAAACAAGTTAAAGTAAGTAGCTGTTCATGAGCCAACAATGAGATGAGGGTTTATCTTTAGTTTGAAACTTTTATAGTAAAAGGCATAAAATCAAATTTCAACCATGTATCTAAACCAGAAAATTAACAATCATCAAAAAATAGTATTATCACAGGCCTACAATATCAGGCCATAATAAACCTGCCCAGAACAAATTTTGAATGTGTTCATGAGCAGCACTAGAGTTGTGGACAGCTACACCAAGTGTCTGTAGCTTATGACTTAGCTATTTGAGCCCTTAGAATTATGTGTTTACTAAAATGATGTGGTATCTGGGAGTTTTATTGTATTTTCTTTATTCTTTTGTTTTTGAATATATAAATGATTTTATTTTCATGTATAAGTTTTCATAGAATAAAGAAAAGTTAAATGCGTTTCATCTGGCTTTTCCCTATTCTTACCCTGATTTATAGTCTGTTTGACAAGACTACACAATCACACATTAGAGTGTTGATTAATAGAAGTTAAGACACCATAACCAGGGTGGAATAACATCTTTCAAATAAAGTGGACATGGTAGCTTTTCTATATTGCATAGTTACATTTAAGCTAATCAGCTCAAGCATGACAAACAGTAACTTCAACTTTTAATTTATTTATATGATGAAGATAAAAGGAAAAGGGTCAAATTTAAGGGTTAAGGACTACACAGAGCTGTAAATAAAGGTTCAGTACTACATAGAGATGACTATTCAAATATTAAAATAAAAATTTATAAAGCAAAGTTGTGACCTTAAAAGAAGCTAGACTGATAGAGAGAAAAATTAATAAGCACAAGAAGTCATAATGTTTTTATACAGTTGCCAGTGTGAGCATTACTCAAAGCTCCCTGAAAATCTGGATACCTATCTTGTCTTTTTGAACAGTGACCACATTTCTGGCGCATTCTTCCATAGGCTGATGCACTGTTCCAGGACTAGGGTTATTCCGAGAGCTCCGTATGTTACTTTTCTCCTCAGAATCTCTTTCTCTAAGACCTTAGTAGTGTCCCACAACATTACCTATGCCTGTCAAGTAGCTCTAGATATAGATAATTGCCTTTAGGCTTTGCTAGAAGAAACTGAAAACAAGTGAAATTTGAGTAAATTACCCTGCAGCAGAGATTATCTTTGCTTCTTTGTAGCTGTCAATGTATTTGAAAATATCAGGAATATATGTCTTTGCAGGGCATACTTGTGCAAGAACATCCATGTGCTTGCAAATGCAGGTCACATAATGCATTGTATCAATGTGTTCTTACTATGGAGTATAAGTGAAGTATGTGTCAAAGTTGCCAGTGACTTCTAGCCTTACCAAAGCACAGGCAGACTGAGAATTTGGAAACCCTAAAATCAGTTATAGAATTGTCTTTTCTTCACTTCTGGTTATGACCATTGAACTTGAATGAATTAAGAAATGCCTTGGGATTAGTAAAGCACACTTCTGGGTGTGTCTGAATGTATTATGGTGGTATTATGGTGTGTATACATAGAGTTCCTTGATCTTCCCTTGTGGGCACTGTTGTCCTGCTCTACTTTTTAGCCAGAATACCTAAAATCCTTCACCATTACCTCCCTGCCTCACAGAAAGCTTATCATGGACTCAACATCCTAAAATGGGAAGCTAAATTAAACTTCTCCTTTAAGCTGTTGGTGTCAGGTATTGTGTCTGAGCAATGGGACAGAGAAAAAGACACCTCTTTTCTTATTTGTGGATATTACTTACACAGAACAATGAGCTTATTTATTTATTTTTTAAATTTAATTTAATTTAATTTTAAAGAGTAAAATCAGAAGAAAAAGCAAATTGAAAAAACACAGAAATGGGGTAACAGATAACAATATATATGTTATAGATTTTCAAACAGGAATAGCTAATTGACAATGGTTGTTAGGACCGGCCAAATAACTCAGCAGATTAAAACACCTGCAAGCAGGTGCAAGGGCTGGGGGTTTGATTCCTGGGGCTGTGGTGCAGGCCCTGCCCCTGGGGCATGCTAGGATGGCGATTGAGACTGGGTGCAGTGGCGCACGCCTGTAATCCCAGCTCTTGGGAGGCTGTAAACAGGCGGATCGCTATGAGTCTGATCTAGTAGGGAGACCATGAACACCCTGTAGACCCTTCGCTAAAATATACACACACACAAAAAAAGAAACAATGGTTGTTAATATTATCTATTTTATTGTCAAAACTGTTGCTTAGACTGACAGATACAGTTATGCAAGATTGGAGAAATACTTGAATATTGGAACCTGCTTTCAAGAAATCTTAATGTTTTTCTTGTCTGTTTTTGGTTTTATTTTAAAGAGACTATAATAATGGATAAGACATTAGAAACAGTATACATTTAGAAGACCAGGACGAGAGGCATTCAACCATGAGTTTTGTAGTTAATGTTTAGAATTGTCACCTTGACTAACTCTGTATGCTCAGATCACAGATATCAGGATACAGAGTTAGGCAAGGTGACAATTGAATTGAATAGGATTTCCAGTTCTAGTTCTTTGAGGAGTCTCTACAATGATTTCCATAGTGGTTGTATCAGTCTACATTCCCACCAGCAGTGGGGAAGTGTTTCTTTTCCCCACAGCCTCTCCAGCATTTGTTATGAGTTAGTTTCTTTATGATATCCATTCTTTCTTTTAAAGAGACCATCTTTCTTCCAGTGAACATTTTTGGCCCTTTTGCCAAACATAAGATAGCTGAGTGTGTTTATAGTTGTATGTATTTGCATCTTCTGATCTGTTACATTGATCTTCAGGTCTGTTTTTGCCAGTACCATACTGATTTTATCACAGTAGCTTTGTAGTATAATTTCAAGTCAGGGGTTGTAAGGCTTCCTCTCTTGCCTTTGTTGCTCAAGATTACCTTTGATATTCTAGGTCTTCTCTGGCTTCAAATGAATTTTAAGAATGTTTTCTCTAGATCTGTGAGGTATGTTGATGGTATTTTGATAGGAATTGCATTAAATCTGTATAAGAATTTTAGGACTATGGCTGTTTTCTCAGTGTTGGGTTCTTCCGATCCACAAGCAAGGAACATCTTTCAGTTTTCTGAAATCCTCTTTGATCTCCTTTTTTATTTTTTTTAGAAGGTTGTAGTTTTCACTCTGTAAGTCTTCTACTTCCTTTGTTAGATTAATTCCTAAGTATTTCATTTTTTTGTTTGTTATCATGAAAGGTATTATTTCTCTAATTTCTTTCTCAGCGAGTTTGTTATCTGTGTAATGGAATGTTATTAATTTTTGTGTGTTGACTTTGTATCCTGCTATGCTACTGAATTTATTAATTTTAGGAGCTTCTTGGTGGGGTTTTGGGTCTTCTAAATAGAGTATCATGTCATCTGCAAATAAGGATAGTTTAACTTCTTTACCTATTTTTTAGTCTCTCTCTCTCTCTCTCTCTCTCTCTCTCTCTCTCTCTCTCTCTTACTCTTGTATAATGACTCTAGCCAATGTTTCCAGACATATATTGAATAGTAGTGGTGATAGAGGACATCCTTGTCTTGTACCTGATTTGAGAGTAAAAGCTTTCTGTTTTTCTCCATTTAGAATTATGTTGTCTGTTGGTTTGTCATAGACAGTTTTTATCAGGTTGAGGTAGAGGCACCTATTCCAATTTTCTGTAGGGTGCTGATCATGAGTGAGTGTTGGACTTTGTCAAAAGTCTTTTCTTCACCTACTAAGATGATCATGTGTTTGGTTTTGGCTTTATGTATTACATTTATAGATTTGCATATGTTGAACCATCCTTGCATCCCTGGGATGAATCCTACCTGGTAATAGTGTATAATCTTCTTGATAATTTGCTGTATTGTATCTGATAGTATTTTATTGAGGATTTTTGCATCTGTGTTTATGAGGGAGGTTGGTCTGTAATTTTCCAGATAAGAATACCCAAGGGAAAATGTGGTTAAGGCAGATATGGCCCTATTTATAGTAGTACAATTAGCAATAGTAATAACAGCTAGTGAAATTTAAAAATTGACAAACTTTTGTAACTAATGGGTTTGTACTTTATATCATAGTAGCATACATTATAACTATATAACAAACCAGATCTTAAATTGGGAATTTGTATTTAAAATAGTTCCCCTGTGTTCTGGTCACCTCCTCTTCATGCATCTGGAGTCTTCCATGCACACTAGTTCACCCCATTTACCTGCTGCTGCCTTTGTGCTGTGAGGATGTTCCTGTTGGTCTGGGCTCGGGTGGGCCCTTCAGTATGCCTCAGCTCACCAGGTATAGATCTACTGAACTCAATCTCGACTGGCAGGACCTGGCTTGGGTTTGGTTATTGTGTTCATCTCCTTTCAACTGAGACCAATTCAAGTTGGTCTGCAGCAGCCTTCTGGCTGCTCGTTTCATGGCTCCTTCCTGGTAGACCCACCCAGGTAGAATGGACACTCTGGGCCCTGCTAGCTGTCGATCCTGTAGCTCCTTTCTGGTAGACCCACTGAGGTGAAGTGGACCTGCCATGCCCCGCTGGCTTCAGGTCCTGCAAGAGTAATGAGTTTCATTGTATTCTATACATGCAAATAACCTAAATTTATACTTTTGGCATCCTCACTGCCCCTTCTGTTCTCCAACTCCCTTTCTCTTCTCTAATAGTCTTCTTCTACTTCCATGTTGTCTTTCTCCCATAGATTACACATGAGAGAGGATACATGCAAGACTTGTTTTTCTTTGTCTTATTTCAATTAACATGATGACCTCCAGGTTCATCTAGCTTTCTTGCAAATGACATGATTCTATCCTTTTTTGGCTGCACAGCACTGCACTGTACCTACTGTACCTATACTTTCCTTATCCACTCATCTGTAGACAGAAATTTATATTGGGTCCAAACATAAACTTATAGATTGTGTCATGATAAGATGGCATATACAAGTACATGTACAGTATGCTGAATCTCAGATATATACTAACAAGTTATACAGATGAATCACATAGTAACTCTATTTCTGGTGGGTTTTTTTAAGGACTGTCCATACAGATTCCCATAGTCACTGTTCTAATTTACATTCCCATCAGCAGTGTAGAATGGTTCTTTTTCCTCTCTATTCTCTCTAGCATTCATTGTTTTTTATTCGTTCTTATAGCTATCCTGACTGAAGTGAGGTTGGATCTCAACCCAGGTTTGATTTAAACTATTCCTCAAGTCACTTAACATAAGACCAAATTCTCCATGTTCTTTCTACAGCTTGGGGGTGTCATGATGAGTGTTCTTCCTCAGTGCAATATGTAATAAAACAGAGCTTGTTCAGCGCCATATTTTGTATCTGTTTGCTACTGGCTATAAGATAAATGACTAATAAATAGAAACTTTATATTTGATTAAAAATAGTCCTATGGTTCTTCTACCTAATAGAGTAAATGAATACTTTTTAGGCTAGTAAAATATACACAGCGTAAAATTTACCATCTTAACCATTTTTATGTGTAGAGTAGATTGGATTTATGGTGTTCATATGCTCATTACCACTATATACACAACTTCAGAAAATTTTAATGTTCTTAAAGTCATTATATATCAAATGATAAATCTTCATTGTTCTCTGCTCCAACCACTATTCTAATTTTTACCTCCCTAAATTTGAATATTTTAGTTGACTCATATAGTGGTATCATACAGTATTTGTCCTTTTGTGTCTGGCTTATTTTACTTAGCTTAATATCTTTAAGTTTTATCTATACTTTTTCCTAATTATTTTTTATTTATTTATTTGGTACAAGGTCTCGCTACACAGCTCAGATTCATAGTGATCCTCTTGTCTCAGCCTCCCCAGCACTGAGATTACAGGGGCATGATGCTGTTCCCAGTTTCAGTGGCTGGCAGAGCACACCTGGTGTTTTTGAGGCTGGCAAGGCAGGAGGTGCCAGGGATTGAACCTAGGTTCTTGCACTGGCTATGCAAATGCTTAGACCACTGAGCTATAGCCTCAGCCCCCATCCAAGTTTTATAGGAATCAGAATTTTTAATTATTTTATTTTTTAAAGAATGGAAATTAGAATAGAAAAAACATAGCACTACAAATAATACAAGATTTCAATGATGGTTGCTGTATTACATGATGTTATTTCAAATTAGTTATTCAGATTACCAGATATAAATGTGAACAAATCATGTGAAGAAAAACAAAACACAAAAATGAAAAACAGAACAATAACAAAAAAGTTACAAAATTTCAAAAGAAGAAGACAAAACAATTGCAATCAGCAGAAATCGACAATGCAATTATCCAAACTAGTCTGCATATATCCCTAAATATATCTCCATTCTTTATTTTGTCCTTTTCCTCATCCTAGGTTTTACTGCCCGTTGATTTCTTTTCCTTTCACAGTTTCTGTTGTAACTTTTATATTTTCATTACTCTTTCAGGTTCTAACACTAGCGAGATAATACGATGTTTGCACACGTGGATCTGATTTATTTCACTTACCAGGATAGTCTCTAGCAGCACCCATTTACATACAAAATCCTAAAATTTATCTTTTTATCAATGAATAATACTCCATTGTGTAAAATTACCATATCATTTTTATCCATCCCTCAGTTGAAGGGCATTTGTGTTGTTTCTAAGATTTAGCTATGACAATTTGTGTTACTATAAACATGGATGCACATATATCACTGTGATATGATGATTTCAGTTCTTTGGGAAAGATGCCTAGGAGGGGAACAGCTAGCTTGAATGGGATCTCCAATGCTAGGTTTTTGATAAATCTCCATACTGATTTCCCTAGTAGTTGTACCAGCTTGCACTCCCACCAATAGTGAAGAAGTTTCATTTTTCCATGCAGGCTCCTCAGCATTTGTTATTGGTTGACTTCTTGATGATAGCCACTTTTTTTCTGGAGTAAGGTGGTATTTAAGAATTGTTTTCATTTGCATGTCATGAATGACCAATGATGTTGAACATTTTTCATATATTTATTTTCCATTTGTATTGTTTCATTTGTGAAGTGTATATTCATCTCAGATTCCCATTTTTGGAATGAGTCTTTGTATTTGGAGGCATGATTTTCTTTAATTCTTCATATGTTCTATATAGGAGTCCTTTTTCTGATGGACAATCTACTATAATTGTTTCCCACTTCAAAGGCTTTCTTTTTACTATGTTGGTTATTTGTTTTGATGTGCAGGACTTCTCAGAAACATAAGATTCCAATTGTTGATTCTTTGACATATTTCCTGTGCAGTTTGATTTTTGTCTATGAACTCTTTACCTACCCCTATGTCCTTAAGGTCTCTACTTACTTTCTCTTCCAGAAGATTTGGTGTTTCAGTTTTAAAATTTAAGTCTTTGATCCCTTTTTACTGTAGTTTTGTGTATGGTGATAGGCATGGGTCTATTTAAGCCATCAGCATGTGGAAAGCCAGTGTTTCCAGCACCATTCATTAAAGAGACTATCTTTTGTCCAGTGTACATATCTGGCCTCTTTGTTAAATATAAGGTGGCTGAGTGTACTTGTAGTTGTGTCCATGTCTTCTAACATATTCCATTGATCCTTGGATCTGTCTTTTTGTCAGTGCTATGCTGATCTTATCACAGCTTTGTTGTATAATTTCAAGCTAGTGATTGTGATGCCTCCTGCCTTTCCTTTGTTACCCAGGATTGCTTTTGCTATTCTAGGTCTCTTCTGGTTCCAAATGAAACTCAGAAATGTTTTTTCTAGGTTTGTGAGTTATACTAATGATGTTTTAATTGGGATTGCATTGAATCTACATAACATTTTTGAGAGTATGGCCATTTCCAACATGTTGGTTCTTCCTATCCAGGAACAAGGATTATCTTTCCATTTTCTGAAATCCTTTTTGATCTCTTTTTTCAGAGTAACATAATTTTTGATACATAAAGCTTTTACTTCCTTTGTGAGATTGCTTCCTAAGTATGTCATTTTGGGGGGTGTTATTGTGAAAGGTGTGGTTTTCATATTTTCTCTTTCAGTGTGTTTATTGTTTGTGTATAGATATGCTGTTGATTTTTGAGCATGACTTTGTATCCTTCTATGCTTATTAAATCTACAAATCTCAATGGAGTTTTTGGGGTCTTATATGAACAGTATCATGTAATCTGCAAATAATGACAATTTCACTTGCTCCTTTCCAGTCATTATTCCATTTATTTCTCTCTCTCTCTTGTCTCTTTGCTCTGGTTAATGTTTCCAGAACTATATTTGACAAGAGTGGCCACAGTGGGCATCCTTGTCTTGTTCCTGATTTTAAAGTGAAGGTATTCAATTTTTGTCCATTAAGTATAATGTTGGCTGTTGGTTTGTTGTAGATAACTTTTATCAGGTTGAGGTAAACACCGTCTATTCTGATTTTTCAGTAGTGTTTTAATCATGAATGAGTGTTGGACCTTCTCAAAAACTTTTTCTGCATCTATTGAGATTATCTTGTGATTTTTGTCTTTGGCTCTGTTAATGTGGTGTATTGGATCTGTAGTTTTGCATATATCAAACCATCCTTGAATTTCTGGGATGAATCCCTCTTGGGCATGATGTATAATGTTCTTTATGATTTGTTGCATTCTCTTTGCTAGTATTTTATTGAGGATTTTTGAATTTACATTTATTAGAGAGATTGGCCTCTAGTTCTCTTGTTTGGTTGCATCATTCTTTGGTTTTGGTATCAGCATCATACTTGCTCTCTAAATGAGTTTGGGAGAACTGCTTCACTTTCAATTTCATTGACGAGTTTAGAAGAGTTGGCATTCAATCCTCACTGTATTTCTTGTATAATTCAGCTGTGGATCTATCAAAACCTGAGCATTTATTTGTTTGAAAGTTTTTGATGATATTTTCAATTTCATTGGATGATATTTGGTTATTCAGAATTTCTATATCTTCCTGATTTAGCTTTGGTAGTTCATATGTGTCTAGGTTTCTGTCCATTTCTTCTGTATTTTTCTGTCCATTTCTTCTGTATTTCTTCTGTGAGAGTAAAGATATTGCAAATAAGAATTGATAATCTTCTGAATTTTATAGAGTCTGTAGTAATTTCACCCTTTTCATTCTTCATTGTAAGATCTTGAATTTTTTCTTTCCTTTATTTAATGAGGTTGGCTAAGAGTTTATCAATTTTATTTATTATTTAAAGAAGCCAACTAAGATAGCTCAGCAGACTAAAGGGTCTGCATAGGCAGAGTGCAGCAGCTGGGGTTTGATATGGGCATGTAGTGCCAGCCCCACCCTTAGGGCACTCTGAGACCACAATTGAGACTGGGCATGGTGGTACATACCTATAATCCCAGCACTTGGGAGGCTGAAAACAGAAGAATCACTATGAGTCTGATCTACACAGTGAGATCCTATGGATCCTGTACTAAATACATAAAACATAAAGAAAGAACAAAAGAAAGAAAGAAGCCAACTCTTTGACCCATTATTTCTTTGAATTATATTCTTCATCTCCATTGCATTTATTTCTGCTCTGATCTTTATAATTCCCTGCTTTCTTTAAGCTTTGTACTTGACTTTCTCTTCTTTTTCTAGGAGTTTCATGTGCAGCATAACATTGTTTATTTGGGCTCATTCTGTTTTCCCAATGTGGGAATTTGAACATAAAGAGAAAATTTCTCCACTAAGCCCCTGGGTGGCTCCCAAGCCAATTATGTTGGCAAAACCAAGATTTCCTGTCTTGATAAGCTTAAATTTCTTAGTTCATTTATGCTACATAGCATCTTCATAGTATTCTCCAACTCTACCCTGAAGTACAATTAGTCATAACTAAGAAATATACAACACATACCCAGGAAAACCTGGATATGAATGAAGGCCTTTAGTTTCTCTGTATTCTGTATATTTCAAACACTAGATTGTATTCATGAATTTTAATTATCTTATTTGGGGCATATTAGGTGTATATATAAGGGAGTTCAAGAGAAGTAAGACAGAAAACTCTGAAGAGTTGAAGAGTTAAAATAGTGGAAGGAAAAGAGGGTTATTAGTTGTTTTCTACTGTACATGCAAATAATACAATAAAGTAGAAGTTATACAGAATAGTAAACAATTGGTTATTAATAGGCAATTTTACAAAGATTCTCTTTTGCCTATTGTATATTCTTTCAATTTGATTGTGTTAGTGTATGTTTCTAAACACAAAGAATTTAAAATCTAATGTGGCTGAAGTGTTTCAAGCACAGTTTCTCTTAAAATACTATTCAACAAAAATGTGTCCTATTTTCTAACTTGTAGGAATTCTTGGTTTTTAGAGTATAATTCAGCATTAATTGAGTTAAAAATAAAACAGATGTTCAATAATTAAAAACAGTTGGATATAATAAAAAAAGAAAATGCATAGTAAAGAGCACTAGATTTTTAGGAGTTCACATATTCAGCATGGCATGAGTTTGATAGGCAACACAGGATCACATGAACAAGTTATGTTCATGTGCATGGATGCCCTATAATAAATTAGATTTTTCTCCTTCATTTATGCTGTAAATAGATGTTAGAAGTAAACTACTATGAATATCATAATTAAAAATGTTAGTATATTTTGAGTTGTGGGGATGAAATTGTTGATGTATATCTTAAGTTGTCTACGTGGATTAAAAATCTAAGGAAATATTTATGTTCCTTCTCCTTCTAGTTATAGCAGCTGTTTGTATGAGAAATAATCATAAAGGAAAAAGAATTACATAATAATAGTGTCCAAAAGGGACTTACTGATTTTCAGCAACTTCTTTACTTTGCTAGGATGTGTGTTAATGTTGTGGCAACTTGACTAGACTATAGTGCCCAATTGATTGGTCAAGCACTAGATGTTACTATAAAGATGTTTGTGGATGAGATTGACTTGACATTTACAATTATTTACTTTGAACAAAGCATATTACCTATTATGATAAAGAAAGTTTTATACAACCAATTGGAAGCTTTAGAAAAAAAAAAACACTTAAGCTTTCTTTAAAAAAGCAATTTTTAACCCTGGATTATAATGCAGAAATTCTTCCTCAGTTCCCAGTTTACTAGCCTGTCCTCCAGATCTTAGACTCAAAATCACTCACAATTATATGAGCCAATTCATAAAATAAGTCATATATATATGTATATATATATATATATTTATATATATATATTGCTGATACTATTTCACTAGAGAAGCCTAATTGATAGAGTGGCTAAACTAAAGCCCAGATAAATTACCTATTTTCTTAATTTATGATAGTAAATGGTATCAGCCATGGTGACAGAAATCTGGGGAAATTGGGGTATAACATATTCGCAAAATACTGACTACAAAGCCAGGAAAGCAATTTGGAACTTGTAGGTTCCAAGTCTATCCTAAAGAATAACTTGCAAAAAAAGGTAATGATTTATGCTAATATATATTCCATATGTTAAAATGATTTATGCTAATGTATTAAAATCCTTAAATTCAAACAAGGTAAAAAGAAGGGATTATGTCCTTTATCAAAAGATAGTACACAATTATTTACAAAGGAAACTGTCCTCAGTATTGAAGGTGATTTAATTTTTTAAAAATGTGTTTTACAAACTTTTGGGGGCAACTAAGCTTAGTACATTTGAAGAGGGTATGATCTTAAATGAATCATATTAAAAATATTTCCCAGATTCAGTAATTATTTCACTCTCTTGAAAAAAAATACTTTAAAAGGCAAGACTATCTTAAAAAGTTCAAGAGAAGTGAAGATACATATAACCTGTTATTTCAACAAACATTTTCTTCTGGAAGTTTCACCACAAATTTTGGCGTTATTAACATCATTATACAATGGAGAGAATTGGGGCAGACAGAGATAGGAGGATTTGCTTAACTTACTCAGAGCCAGAGTAGCTAACTCCCAGCTTTATATTTTGCTGTATAACAGTGCCCTGAGAGCACCAGCATTAGCCAGAAAGGTGGTGATTATAAGACCATTGATTAAGAATCACGGACTGAGGAAAATTCTCATTCTAATTAAAAGGACAAATGGGGTCTGCTGTGTTAGCATGAAAATTAAGATTTACTTGGAGAAAAAAAATCTTAGGGCCAGGGAGATGGCTCAGTGGAATAAGCACTTCCCTGGCAAGTGCAAGGGCCTGAGT
>NDGM011234184.1:1063-13703 GCA_002564305.1 Octomys mimax | reverse complement strand
TCTTTTTTCATTTCCAATCTGAGTTCCTCTATACCTTTCTGCAGCTCTTTCTTTGTTTCAGAAGCCATTGATTCATTGCTTTCAGCTCTGTGATTCCCACTTTGTTCTGTGTTAGTGTTCTCTGCACTTGTTATAGGTGGGCTTGTGTTCTGAGATTGCATTTTGCTCCTTCTCATTGTCATTTTGTGTAGCAGTCTCTTCTGACCTTTGTTGTAGAGTTTTGGTGTAGTTCTAACCTTAGCACCTACTGAAATTCAGGTGCACATCTACAAATTTTGTATCTATCCAGCTTTGCCTGGCTTGGGTCTGGCTGCTATGCTCAGCTCCTTCCTGCTGCTGCCCTTTGGAGTGAATCTGTTTTGCCCCTCTGGCAAGATGTTCTGCTCCCGGACTAGGTGGGTGGTTCTATCCCCTACTCTTTCTGCAGGAATTGCAGCTGCAGGGTTTCACCTCAGGCCTATATGCCAGGCAATGTCTGAGTCTGGAGGAGACAAGGTTCAGTAGAGGGGAGAGGCAGCTCTCCCACACACTCACCAGACCTGGGCTAGGATTGGATCTGTGTGTCCCCATAACGCGGCAGAAATTCTCACTGGGCAGGCATGGTTGGGGGGTGCTGCAGAGTGTTGGGCATTGTTCCAAGGGGGTGGAAGAGGGCTCTCACCCATGTTGTGCCTGGTCTGGGACAGGCAGTTACTGCCACACCTTGGTAACTGGTTGCTCTCCCATACACTCACCAGGCCTGGGCTAGGACTGGATCTGGGGGTCCCTAGAACTCGGCAGCAATTCTCATGTGGCAGGTGGGGTGGTTGAGTGCTGCAGAGTGATGTGGGGGTCCCAAGGGGGTGGAAGAGGGTGCCTGGGCTGGGACTGGCAGGTCCTGTAATCGCAGGGTAGATGGAAGCTCTCCCACACACTCACCCCTTTTCTTTCTTCATTTACAAGTTCATTAGCATTCTAATTTCTAAATATGCTTTTTAATAAGTATAATGAGATATTTTCATTTCAGTCTAATAGATGTAATATTTTATGTGATTTTAATTTGCATTTCCATGGTGATTATTAAAGTTGAACATTTTTTCTATGCTGATTGTCCAAATGCCTGTTTGTTCATAAAATGCCTAGTCAAATGTTTTGCTAATATTTTTCACTAAATTATCTGCCTTTTTCAGTTTTTTATGATTAATACAATTTCTTTTCAGTCATACATATGACCTTAAAAGTATTTTCATACTATTAGCCAGCTTTAATTTTTGTTATAGCCACCTAATCACAGTATGTCAATTTAACTAGACTGAGAAATGCCCAAGGAATTAATAAAGCACATTTCTGGAAATGCCTGGTAGATCAGAGAGGCACAGCCTTGGGGACAATATGTAGTCTCTGACACTGTCTTTCTGGCACTTTTTCCTTGCTGTGCTTCCCAACTGCTATGAACCAAGCAACTTTTCCCTGCCACACTTTTCTGCCATTCTGTTGCTGTGTTGAGCCAGCCAACTATGGACTTAACTCTCTGAAGCTGTTAGCAAAGTAACCCTCTCCTCCTTTTGATATAGGAGAAAAAACGCCCGACCTGAAAGGTACCTGGGAGGAGTTTGTGTTCTCTAAAATCAAAGAATGAATTTTAGCAACAAATGGGGCTTAAAAGTGGAATATTTATTGGGAGAAAGAAAATTTCTGTCTGAGAAGAAAAGGAGGGGGGCCCAAATGGGTTATCCCAGGAAGGTGTCTCTTCCAGGGACTTTTATAGTATAAAACCATGCAGTGAGGTGGGTTTAAGGTGGAGAATGTAGGAACTTGCCTAGGTGGGCATGAGGTGGGACAAAACTATGGGGTCAACCAATGAGATTACAAGCATCATCATTCAGGTAAAATTGATTAAATCCAGGACCAAATGAGGCAGCGAATCAAGTAGCAAGTGAGCATGAATACCTGACAGAGTCTGTTCCTGTTGGGGGTTGGGTTAGTGACTCTTTAGGGCTCTTTGAAGGTGATTGATACCTGTTTAGAATATCAATCCCTGATGCCCATTCTTAAGGAAGTAGCTAGCTGTATTTGTGTCCTCTTTTGTCTTGAGGTCTGGCCCAAAGCCAGAGTGTCTATCTCTTCTAAAGTTGCAAAGTCACTTTGTCTTCTATATTGTCTCCTTGAGGGCATGGCCCTTTTGACTGTCTATAATATTTCTCTCTAATTTAGCTGCCTATAACACATTAAATTGAGGGCATGTAGTTTCAGGGACAGAAATCTGATTAATACAGACAATTGACACTCAGAGTGTGGCTGTTGTTATGTCTATACTTGACCATGTATTTCAGGAGTCTTTGGAACTGGTTTGTGAGAAGAGTTTGGAATATTTTTGAGATGTAAGCTAGCCAAACACTAGAATACTACAGGCAGAGCTTAATAAGTAGTTTTGGTCATTGTCCAGAAGACCAGAGGCTAAGAACACAAATAATAAAGTCCAAGCTCATGAGGTTTCAGTTGGAAATCATGACTCTCGTAGGAAATGGATTTGCCATGTGTGTTACTCTCTGGCAAGAAAATAACTGTGCCTACATCTTTCTTGGCTTGAGACTTTGTGAGAGACTGATATTTAAAGTTAAGATTAAGATGACTGATCAGGAAGATGAAATTTCAAAGCACCCCAACATTCAAGCTATAGTTTGGGTATTCCTTACTGCTGTTACTAAAATTTAGAGTGAGAAAGTAGAGAAAAATTCAGAGAATAAAGATTAGAAAAAAAATTTTGACCTGAAAAAAAGGGCATGTGTAAAGTGGAGGCTAAAGTGTAGTTGTCAAATAAATTAATGGCATTGAAACAAAGTACTTTGTGAACAAGATATAATTTGTTTCTGCTTTTCTATTGTGATGTTCTTAACAAAAATATCTCCTTATATCTATTGGCTTAACTTATTTTCACATATCTTCCCCCGAAGTAGAAATGAGGGAGGGAAAGAAGAAGACAGCGAAATAAATTTACAGGTTCTATATGTGATTCTGTCCTTTCACTTCTGTAATTCTCTGTAGGGGTATGAGTGACATTCTAACCAAGATAGGCGTCAGACTTTGAGAGTGTTGTGGAAATCCCGGTGTCCTGGGGCTCTAATATAAACTTTAATGTTCAGTGGACATATGGCGAAAAAGGAGATCCAGGTAGAAAGCCCAGGATGTAAAACATATGATAAAAAATATCTCAAGGTCAACTGGTAACATAAAGCAGAACACAGATGAAAATGAGATGATTGATTTAGAAAGAGACTATCAGCCCACTTGCATGGAAGGAAATGAAGTTTTGAGAAAGTGGATCACACCTTGAGCTTGCCTGCTCCAGCCCAGTGTACAGCGGACTTTGCCTCTGGTGGGAGCTGGAGAGTCCACACCCCGAGCTAATGCCCTCCCAGACAAACTCGTGAAGTGTTGACACATCCAGAAATCACATGCAGAAACAGATCTGTTTTTTTCTTAATAGTTTTCTCCAGTCACAATCACTGTAAATCTTAGACAAAGAGGACATATCATCATATATAAGTTTCACAACTACTTAAGGGAATTAATTAGAAGATAATCTGAGAATTGATAAAATCATTTTATTTTCCTCATGAGTTTCAGTATTAGAAAAGACCTAAAACTACTCAGCTGGGTAGAAAAAGACATGAGTACCTGTTAATATCATCCCAAATACTTGGAGAAAAATATGCTTTGAAATAAAGATCATGCTTTTATTTATTTAGCAATTTTCATAGCATAAGATATTGAGCTCTTTATCAGTGATCTCTAGGTCTTATTATTTTTAACGCATTCTGGATTGGTAGTCATGCGTTAATAATTCTGTTTATTGTTCTGACCAGATGGTTATGTAAACTTAGGAAGAGGTTAGAGCCATATTATTATATATTATATCATTATTATATGAATATAATATATATTACATTACTATATAAGTTATGTATCTAACTATATTATATATCCCATAGTATGCTGTATATTAACATATATGTATGTATATTTAACTGTTTATAGTTAAGTAAAAGAAATGTATAACTGATGTCAATTAAGTAGGCAAAGATGTAAATCTAGATGAAAAGATTTACTGTTAAGGTGAATTTTTCATCTACCTTTAAAACAAGATAAAATCTGGACAAACAAGTTTTTTGAGTAGTGAAATGATACCTACAATGGTGTATTTTGTATTTTGATTCAACATGTAATGGTCAACATTATAGAAATAACAATTTAAAAGCATAAATTAATATCTGGAATATATGTAAGAGAAAAGAAAAGTTATTAGAGAAAGCAGTGCAGAATAAATAGACGGCAATCTTAACAGTCAGTTCCAATGCTCCTGACAAATGTGGTCTGCATAATGCTTGTACATGACACCAATATTAGCTGGCAGGGTTGAGGAGGTCATTAAGATAGTCTGCATCATCTACCTGTGTTCACGAAGTGTCTTCTCACTCCGAATGAAAAAACATACTTGATACTTTTGGCTGTCTGTCTTAGAAAACTCTGCACAGATCCACTATGCACATAACTGTGAAACACAATAAAAACTGAGCCATCCCAAAGCTCTTGATTTTGAGGGTCAATATTCTCATAATCCATTTATGTGACTTTTCTCAGTGTTGGAAAACAGCCAGAGGAAAAGTTACATTTTCTGTAATTAAAAAAGCTCTGAACTGAAGGATTCATTTAACCATGTGGAACTAAGTAAGAAAATTAGAATGTTGTTTATCTCCAGCAAAATAACAAGTTGCAAATGAGTGCATGACATTCAGGGTATGGGTAAATCAAAGGATCATTTTATGGAATTATACATTTGGATTATAACTCATAAACAATATCTTTGCCTTCAGATTATTTATTCTCGCAATCTTTATGCAGCTCACTTTAATTCTTTGCTATCTGTGTGTCTCAGCAGACAGTGTTAGAACTTGCCTAACACAATCCTTAAGAATCTGGGTCATTTGAAAGTCTGAAGAGTCAGAAATTTTGCATTTGTAAATTCTGGTTGTTATTAAAATAAAACAAAAAACACCAACAGGGGACCGGAGGTGAACCTCACTTGTAATCCTAGTGCTTAATTTGTAAAAGGCTCCAGGTACAACCTTCGACACCAGAAACACACCACAAACAAAAACCTACATCATTATCATTGGCCATGTATAACACGAAAACCATTTTAACACCAATTCTTTTTGTAAAAAAATTGAAACAGAAAACTGTTCTTAGAATGAAGTGAATTTTTTCTATAATAAGTTTATTGTTCTTCCCATTATTTGATTTATTTTACTTAGAGTAATAGAAATTAAATACATCTGTGAGTAGGCAATTAGGAGCCATTATTCTGAGGAACCTATACTTCTCAAACAAAAGCTGATTAACTGGTAGAAATCCCCATTAATAGCTTTTAAGCTTAGTTATAAATGGAATTCTTTTTGGCACCAGGAATCAAACTCAGGACCTTGCACTTGCCAGGCAGGCACTGTGTCACTGAGCTATATCCCCAGCATAAACAAATTTTTAAAACTCTTTTTTATCTGTCTTACATAACACTTCATATATTAGTATCGGAACTTCATGCATGGCATTTGTGAACAATACTGATAAATTTATCTTGTGAAACACTAGTAACACAGGTTAAGATGGTTCTGTTCAAAATACAAATATATGATATTGACTAAAATGAATGTTCAAAAATGATGTGACATAAAGACAGAGAACCTGTCTAGATGCGACTGGTACCCTCAGAGCCTTATTATTTGTAGCCTTAAACAACATTCTCAATACCTCAGTATATTTGGTTGTGCAGTTGTGTTACCTCAGGTGAATAAACCATAAATGATTTTATTAATTTTCTTTCTTTCTTATTCTAAAGACAAAAAGGTAAACAAACAATGAAACAGAGTTTGGAAACAGGTTAGAGGGACACTTGCAATAATTGATATACTGCATATTGTTGTCTTTTTATTAGTTAAACAGAGTACAAGATACAAGCATGATATCTTGTATGAACAATATTAACACAAAATATTATTTTCAAGGAACTAAGACAGGCTAGCTGTAAAACTACCTTAACTATCTTGTAAATAATGATGCCATGCTCTTTGCTATAATCTTCTTGATACAGGGTTGCTATTATGACTTAGATCAAGAATAACCATGAAGATGCTAATGCACTGAAATGGATGGGATTTGCAAGGAGATTGGACTGCGTGAGCACTATGGCCGACTTTCTGTTAGGAGGCAGCTCCTAGTTAGAGGGGAGGCACTGGAGACATGGTCAGGAGGTCGTATTTCTTTCCCTGGCTCCTCCCTTTATGGGAGCTATGTGGCCATCATGACATAAACAGCTATGCCCCTCTGCCGCATCATTTTTTCCTTGAAGCTGCCTTCTTGTGGTCTATATGCATGAGCCAAAATGAACCTCTCTCCCCTTAAATTGGGAATGTCATGTATTGTATCTCAGTGGCAAGGGATGTGACTAAGAGAGATAAGGGTATCAGACCTGGGGTTGTAGCTGTGAATATACTTGACCATATGAGAAGTCTTTGAAACTGGTTTACAGAACGAGTTCTGAAAATATGGAGAAGCTGTCTAGAGAAGTTGTAGAATGCTGTAAGCCAGATTTGATGGGAGATTTTGTTTGGAGCACAGAAGTCCTGAATGCTGATTTCAAAGGCAGATAGTAAAGACCAGGCTCCAGGGGAAAGACTTGTTGGCATTTGGACTCAAGACCTTGTAGGGTGGAAAATTACGCTGTTGTAGAAAATTAGTCTACATTTTGTTCATGTCCTAAATCTATGTGGGAGAATGAAATTAATGGCAGCAGAAAAATTAATCTGGTGGAGGAGATTTTAAGGCATCCCTCTGTTACCTCTATGACATGGACATTGCTCATAGCTTTTGCCAAAATTTATAGTAAGAAACAGGAGAAAAATCCTCATTTGAAAAGTTCTCAGTTTCGCCAGAAATAAAGTACCTATAGAGTTGGAGCACTGGAGAATTTCAATGCTAAAAGATTATCACTAAAAAGAAGCTAAGTATTTGCATCAAGACAATAGGGAAGATATTTTTTATGTTTTTTCAGAAAATCATTCAAGTCCTATCACAAACTTAAGGATGCGAAGGTGTGAAGCTTTAATTTGAAAAGAAAGTCTCTGAAATACCCCCTGCCCCTGCCCTATACACGTTCTCTCAGAAAGTATTGTCAGGCCCAGCAAGGTGGTGCACACCTATAATCTGAGCACTTGGGAGTCTGAGGCAAGAGGATTATTGTGAGTTGGAGTGCATCCTGGGCTACAAAGTGGTTCTCAGCCAGCCTGAACTGCATAGTGAAACTCTGTCTCAAAAGGACAAAGTAAAACAACAAATAAAAGGATCTCCCACGGCTAGGTTCTCCAGGATTCAGCTATCCAGGCACTTGGAGGCCTCTGTATCCATTTCCCACAAAGGCCTGGATACTGCCTGAGCTGGTGGAAGACCTTAGCATCGTTCATGTGTTCTTGTTTTACAGTCTTTCAAAAATGTAAGAATCATAGGGTCAAGAAGGCTCCCACTCATGTTTCAGAAGAAGACCTAAGAGACTAGGGAGTCTGTTCCCAAGAGAGAAATGTCTAAAGTTTTGAGAGTGAAGCTAGAATTGCAGTGGAGAGACCAGGTAGTTATAGAAGCTAGCAACATGGAGTATCTACTGAGGAAAACTCCAGATAGTGAGCAAATCAATCACAAAAGAGAGGCTATGAGGCTTCTAGTGGCAAACCACAACAATAGGTGTGCTCAAGCCCTTTGGAGTTCCCATGTCAGTAAAACTTGCTCTGAGTTCTCAGCACAGACTTACAGGGCTTAATGTTTATCCTGATGCATTTTAATCTAGCTTTGTTCTGGTTCCTTTCTATTCCTGTATTCCTCTGTTTTGGATGGGGATATTTATCCCATGCCTTACATGTTGGAATTGTTTAATGTTCTCTTTTATTTTTGTGGAGCCTCACAGTTAAGGAGTTTGCCTTTATTCTCAGAGAAGACAGAAGATTTGGACTTTTCAGCAATGCTGGACTGGTTACAATTTCGGTGACACCTAGAGATGAACTAAGTACATTTTTCATGCAGAGATGTACATGTGTCTTTGGGGGTCCAGGGGTAGAATGATGCAGTTTAGATCAGAAGTGAGCTTTAAAATTCTCATGCACTTAGAAAGTGGGGTTTTGGAAGGTGACCAAACCACAGCAGTGTTATAGATGACTTCTTGTTAGGACGGGGCTCTAGTTACATGCAGGTCATTGGGAACATGATCTGGAGGATGTATTTTCTTCATATACTCCTCTTTTTGCTATCACTTTCATGATCTCATCATTTGAGCAGCTTTTCCTCTAGTTTAAACCCTCTGTTTTTTGTTGTTTCTCTTTCTTTTTTTTCTTTCTGTATTTACGACAAGGTCTACAGGATCTTACTATGTAGATCGAACTTGTAGTGGTTCTCCTGTTTTCAGCCCCCCAAGCTCTGGGATTATAGGTGCGCACCACCAAGCCCAGCCTCAACCACTGTCTCAGTATGCCCTGGGGGTGGGGCTGGCATGGCATTCTGAGGATTGAACCCCACCCGCTGCACTCTGCCTAAACTGGGGCTTTAGTCTGCTGAGCTATCAGGCTGGCTCTTTAACCTTCTGTTATGTTGCTTCCAATTTGAAGAGAGTATGTACCTCATTTCTCAGCCAAAATAACTCTGTTATCCTTTCATTCATGAGTGCTAGGTACTGTGTTTCAGTGACAAACCAAGTGACTAAGATAGTTGATATACAAATGGTCTATATAGCACACACTAGGCTTAAAGTATTACTACCTTCCTCTGACAGTTTAAATGAAAAAAAACAAAATGAAAGAGGTAAATGATTGAGAAAGCACAAAAGTGTTTTCTTATAGAAAGAACTCTATTAGAAGGCAGTAGTCAGTAAGGAGGCAGGTTAATTTAATTACTATAATGTAGAATATCAATGGTACAGGACTAAATATGAATTCACTATAAAGTGAAATAAGGGTTGACAGACATCCTAAATGATGATGTATAGTAACATTCTGATGATTGTAACATCTAATATGGACAACAGTTTTTGAAATGTCATGTTATTATAAGGTAAATATCTAAACTCCAAAGGTATATATAATAAAAAGAAGAATAGGACTGCTCAGATACATATATTGGGGTACTATTTGGATGCTGCTTAACTTTGAAAGTTCAGTTTTTCCATTTGCTGTTACTTTCCCTTTTCCTTTCCATTGGATGTCCTTGCATAAATTCTCCATAACCAAATTGTTGGCTAGTGAATACTCTGAACTTACTTATTATGATTTTAAAGACAATTTTAAATGACTAACATAGAAAAAATCCACTTAATAACTACCAGTTATGTCCAGTTGCAGAACAATGTTTGCGACTTAATAACATTGACTAGCATGTAATACTTTTCATTTTTCCTCCCACTTCAATCTGTGCCTGTGGTTTAACTGCATTGCAGCCCATTAATTGAAAGGTTTATTATTATACAACACTACTTAGGCATGATTGCATAGCAATTAAATCTTAGTTAACCACGAATTGGAAAGAAAATGCAAAATGTCAAACTCAGAGTTTTTCCTCAGCTAAGGCAATGTTTTCTAAGTTGTTCTTGTTTTAGTGTCATAAGTCATACTATTTACAATGTTAATACGTGCTGTTTATACAGTTTTCTATGTCAGGTAGCTATGAATCCCATGAGAGAGGCATATTACCTCACTGCCATAATGTTTTTAAAAACAACATAACATTGAACTTGAATTTTTATGAAGGAAAACACAGCTAATGCAAAATGAATTCCACTGAGCAAGTTTGATTTCCCTGCTCATTGCCCTCATTAGATGAAAAACTTTAGTTTAGTCGAGTGCTTAAAAACTGATCCCTAAGCTATAACATGAACCACAGAGAAAGAATGTGGTGAAATCTGTTGTTTGGATAGTTTTTACATGTTAATAGCTATGTTGGCTTCTGTTTCTAAACGTATTTTAAACCTCTCTTATTTTCTTGGGATTCAGTTTGCTATTCCAATTTCCTGTTTAGACATTGTCTACAGTCATTTTAGAAGCAACATGGCTAATGTTAAATGTATTATTTCCCACCTAGATTAGTTTCTCAACCTGCTTTCTGAAGGACATGCACCAACCATTTAACTAAAGCAAACATTGTACCCTGGCATTTGTGAACTTCAATCTTGCGTCCTAACTTATTCTTATTTAGTAGAATTTTCTGCTGTATTACTGTATCCCATTCAGTTATCATTTTGTTCTTTGCTACCAGCATGTTTAAGAAGCTATACAATTTTGTAAGCAGGAAGATTTCATGTTTTCATAAACACAACGTTTGTTACATCACCAAAGATGGCTTGATGTTGATCTAAAAACGTACACATAAATTTCAGTGAGTCACATGTTCCAGGAGAAGCAACCCTTTGTTCTTCCTGTCAAACTATGTCATTTGATATATGCTCATACCCCTGACTCTGACCCCATGACCTGTTTAAGAACACACAACTTCTCCCTCCACAAACATCTATTCTTTAAACCTGTACCAAATGTCACACATTTATTTGTTTGAAAACTTGACCATTCAGCATTCACTCTCCTTACTTTGATAGTATTTTTGTTTGGAAATATTCACCCTTTTCTCATGTAGCCCGCACTACTCTCAGGAGCATTTCTCAGTTAAGCTAAAAGTTACGTTCAATACTTTTGGTTGTAGGTTGGTCAACAAATAGACACATATATGACTGAGATGCTAACAAATATTTTCTCTGGGCTACTCAGAGAGGAGCTTTATTTTCTTCATTCAAGGTACTCTGTCTCTTGGAAATTAGGAATAAAAGAGGTAATCCATCTGTAGCTGTTAATGGCTTCTTATAACTAGAAGGGACACAAGTCTAGTAGAAAAGGAAAAAAAGAGTCATGAGATTTTGAGTGATATTTGACAACTAATCCATAAAAATAAAAAAAAACCCCTTACACTTTTCAGGATTTTAATTTTATTTTACTAAAACTTTACTATGTCAATTGGTTAACAAGTCCTGGGATAAAGCTCTCAGGGGAAAAGCAACCCTGCTGAATTGTTGGTGGGCAAGTAAACAAGTACAACCATTAGGAAATCAAGTGGAATTTGCTCAGAAAACTAAAGCTAGAAATTCTGTCTGACCCAGACAATCCTCTTCTAGGTTTCTTCTCCAAAATGTTAAAGACATCTGTCACAGTGTTTCAGGCATAAAAATACTTATAGAAGAAAAATTCATAATAATTAAGTCTTGAAAGTGGTGTATATGTCCGCATACACAATGGAGTACTGTTCTGCCATAATGATAAACTTGAATAATTTGTATGAAAAGTGGATGCACCCTGTGATTATAATGCTAAATGAAGAAAATCAACAGAACAATTTTAAACATCTCATAATTTCTCTTATATGTGAAATCCAAGATATAAATAAAAAGTAAAAGAAAATAAGGACAATAAATCCACTATTGCTGGAGCTTGGTTGAACTATGGTTGTTTCTACCACCATCATAGAAGGCAGGTGGACCCATGACAGAACGAGGGGAGCCCTTCTCCAGGCCCTCCTCACACTGTCACTAAAGTTTGGATGAGCTGTGGCTACCTCTCCTTCAAGTAGAAAGAGCCTTGGTGAGTCCTACCCTGCCCTCCTACTATCATGGGAGCCTTTTTTACCCACACCCATGCCTCTACTGTCACTGCTAAGTCCAAGCAAACATTTGAAACTTTAAAAATGATAAAACAAAGGAGAAAAAGGAAATCTTAGACTTCCAGCCTACCCAGAACAAGTCCAGAAGACAAGGTCATAGAAGAACTTGAAAGTCACACACCTAAAATTTCTGAAATGATAGTAACTTAAGTAAAGAAACAACTCCACCAGGCTATAGAACAAGTCAGATCAGAAATAATGTCCCAGGTTAAAAAAAAAGAAAGCAATCATGAAAGTGTTGCTCAGCACATCTAAAGAAGACATAGATTTAAAAAATAGAGGTTAATAGGAAAATGATAGAAACATTGAATGAGCAATACAGAAAAGAACTAGAGTGCATGAAACAGACTCAAACAGATATCCAGGAAACTAAGAATTCCAGAGAAAGCTGGAAAAACCACTTGAAAAACACTGAAGACAGAATTTCAGACCTTGAATATGGCCTTGCAATTAGTGCACATGAAAAGAAAGATCTCTTAAAAATAACAAGAACCAGGAAGTAGCAGTGCAACAGCTGCAAGATAATGCAGAGTAAAACTATGTAAGACTCATAGGTATCCATGAAACAGCTAGAACTAACACAAATGACATAAAATATTGTTTGTAGAAATAGTAGTAGTAATGTTCTCAAGCATGGGAAAAGAATCTGACATATACCTAAGAGAGGCATGCAGAACTCCAACTACCCATATTCAAAATAAATCTTTGTGGGGCAGGTGAGATGGCTCAGTGGTCAAAAGCACCTATTTAGAATAAGCTTAGCAAAGCACAGGGACCGCAGTAAAATCCCCCAGCACCACATGAAAGCCAGCCCTGCCCCCTGGTAGGCTGAGCTGGCCACACACACACACACACACACACACACACA
>NDGM011234167.1:3831-32253 GCA_002564305.1 Octomys mimax | reverse complement strand
AAAAAAAAAAAAAAAAAAAAAAAAAAAAAAAAAAAATAAAAGCCAACGTAGTCACTTGTGGCAGGACTGCAGGGAAGTGTAACTCCCTTACAGAATATGCTAACACTGTACAGGTGAGTTCCTTGGCACTCTTCATCCCCTAAACCAGGGAAGTTCAAGAAATTGTTTTTAAAGTATTTATTCTGACTACTTCATCACAAGGCTAAATTCTAGGGATGTGGTAATACATAATAATAGGTGATAAGATTATAACAGATGATAACACGACACTTCTGAAAAAATTATCAGTTCAATGTGGCAGAAATTCTACCCTCTGAATTTAGCATACTACATTACCTGATAGTCTTTGTTAATCTTATGTTGCATTATTAGCATGTTTCTTGTCTTTTCAAGTTCTTGCACTGTTTCTGCATGAGTTGCTTGTAATTCTCTCATGGAACGTTCTACATCTTTATTAATTTTACTGTCAACTTTCTCTAAAAATGAAAGATCACCATTTTTTTGTTCTTTTTGAGCCTAAAATTGAAACATGTTTTATTACTTCAGTAAGAATTTTTAAAATATAATGATATGAATGTTGGTATAACAAGAAACAAGAATTCATTGACTAAAAATACTATTTCTGTTCTTCAACAGGAATAAAACAATCCTAACACATATATTTCAATAAACATTTGGAACAGTTACTGATCAGTTTATTACTTCATGACATGAAAAGAATCATGTACATTTTTTTCTATTTCATTTGATAAAATGTACATTTCAATGTAAAAGGAAAGAATTATTTTTTGTCTTCTGTAAGAGAATATTCCACAATTATAAAATATCTTACTATAATTCAGTCCTTTACCTATGACTTTGAAATCCATTGAAAACTCTTGATTAGTATTATAATGAGGCAAGTGAAAGTAAAGTATGTTACGGTTAAAATATTTTAAATAATAATTTTTGAAGTCTAATTTCATGTAATCTTGATGTTATTTGAAATAAGCATATGCTTTAACTAAGTACCACCCGCTCACTTACCTGACTCTTAGTAGAGTTGATGTCATACACACACACACACACGCACACACACTTGTAAAAGATATACTAAATTTCAGAAGGCATCTAGCGGATTCATTCTTCAAATATAATGGTTTCACATAAAGATATCAAATCCATCAAGTTCAGAAAGTTACCTTTATAAGCAGAAGAGCTTCACTTAGTTCATCAGCACTAACATCACTCTCCTGCAATACAGTAAAGAAGCTCAAAATGAGATATTAATGGAAGTTGCAAGAGACATTCCAACTATTCAGATTATCCTGATGGTACATAAGGCACCTAATAGTATGAATTAATAAACTAAATATAGGAGAAATTCTAACTATTCACAATCCCTGCACAACACATACACTGCCTGATACTAAGAATTAAAGTATCCTTTTGTTTTGCAGGATGGTGTTTTCTCTCTGATAAAATATGTAAATAAACATTTTGAGTTTACTTCCTAGGTAGGAATATAGTTCACCTGGTTGAAAAACTTCATGCGGTTTTTAAGTTCATCAAGTTGCTGCTTTTGTTCCAGATACTGTAACTGTAGATCTCTATTTTCTTGAATGAGTTTCTCATTTTGGTCTTAAAAATAAAATCAGTGCAATTAGAAAGGTAAGTGGAAATTAGATCTAAGAACACATTTTAAATTAATTTAATTCCTGTTACACACCAAGCTTGCTTTAGTATTATTCAGGTCAGAGAAGAAATTGAGCTAGCACCTAAACAAAGGCAGCAGGGAAGCGAGGAACAAATGAACACTATCATGTGTCCACCACATGATTCACTTGCTTATCAAAAATTTAAGACTTAAGTTCATAGTATTAATACAAGGAAATTGTGGTCTCTGGGACTTCAAAGGAACATCCTATTTAAAATGTCTAAGAATATATGTTGCAAAATCTATGATTTTTACTTACTTATTAAAGGTCCTGTAAAGCATGCAAAAAAGAATTTGTCTTTAGTTTTCTAATTGACTGCTTTGAATATTCTTTTTCCAACTTAGCATAAAGTCTTTGCATTAAAAATAATTTATCTGATAAATGGTGAATCTATAATTTCATCAACCATCCTTAAAAACATCTGTTCCAATAGACGAAACAGATTATCAAACAGTGTAAAGTAGTATCAATGCTAATTCATGTGTGTCTTTTATTCACTCAGTTCAAACTATTAATTAATAGGACACAAGCTTATAGATATAACTAACGAGTAAATGACTTTTGTGTGTTCTGCCTAGGTACTCATTCATCATGACCCACAAACAGGGCTAGAAAACAGAGTCCAGAATACAGCAAATTCATAAAGAGACTAAGCCTAATTTTTACTCTGTATTAAACATTTAACTTTTGTTCAAAAGGCATAAAGCTGGCTAACAAATTTACTGTGTTCTTTAGCCTCATGTTCTCAAGCCTCACTCTTCACTGGCGTTTATCGTGGCAGCCAGTTATCCTCCTTGGTTGCCTCCCTGTGGACTAACTCTAAACCCTGTCATCCAAAGTGTCTCCATTAATTTTATTCTGTTTTCAACGATTTATGTTTATCATAAGTTCTCAATTTAAGTTGTACATTTTTGTTTCCTTTTCATAAAAAAATCAACACGTTTGCCAAAAATTCTTTCCATGAATGCATTTGCATTCTGACTGCATTTTATACAAAAATATGTTTCTGACTTTTATAAGGCTTTGTGTTCCCAAGCTATAAATATCACATAGAAGTAAAAATACTAAATTACACAGTTAAGACATGGAATAAACTTGGATGGTTTGCATGTCACATATTTCCTGACAATCTAAAAATTAAAAAAAAAAAACATGTACCCAAGGGAATACAGATATAAAGCTATTTTAATATCAAACATACAAACACTTATTGATAGAGGTTAAAAGGTTAGCCTACAGTATAAGCTGCTTATATGAATGAACCAAAAATTTTTAAAAGTGTAAAATACTTGCAAGATTTGAAGATAAAAAGCTGTATTTATTAAATAGCTATTGTAAAATGAAAAATGAAGGTTAATAAAAATATAAGTTCTTATGAGATAAGCTTTTCTGGGTAAGGAACTACAATAAGAATATAAGGCTTATTATTAAATCACCAACTAGATAGAACAATTAAGCAAACAAAAAAGTCGAGTCCAAAGCATGTAAAAACCAGAAATACCAAGGGTAATATAATTTCACTCTATGTCAACAAAACATATAGGGATTCTGAGAGTATGATGAAGTATAAAGACAATTATTCCATTTTAGCTCAAACACTCTGTGTATTCTGATTATTACTTTCATGCTCCAGTTTTCTTTCCTTTGAATTTTCCTGAGCAGAGTTCCTAAGAATAATACACTAACAGGTACAAATGAACTTATTTAAATGTTTCCATCTATTCATTCCTGTTTCAAGAACTATGTCCTCAGTCACTGATGTTTTTAAAACTAGGGTATTATATGTGGGAAAATAATTTAATGGGAGAAGCTATTGCTGAGTACCAGTAACCATCTCTCTGCTGAATTTATGTAGAATCGTATGCTGTATTTTTCCTTTCTCAAACTGTTTATTAAGGATATAATTCTTGGGTCTTTAAAAATACTGAAATGCTATAGTTCAAAGAGGAAATAGGCTTGTTGAATTATAATATGAAAAATCAAAGTGCTCTGTACAAGATGAAAAATAACCTTGCCTTATGATTTGACAAAAAGCAGGTTAAGCTAAACAGCATTTTATTCAAATGAGATAACATTTCACTCTTTTAAACTTATGTTCTTCTAGCACACCGTTAATAAGCAGAGGGCAGAGAACAATTCAACTAAACAATTTTCAGAGCTCCTTTGTGCTAATATCTTCAGCTGTGATCAATATAACCATATGCATTATGCTGAATTATGCATTTCAGCTAAAGATAGAAAGGAACTTTCAAAAGCAAGCCCTTAAACACATGCAGTTAATTTAAGCATTAACCAAATGCAAGCTGCATTTACATATCCTTCCCCCGCATATTCACACAATCTGAAACTAATTTGTACCTTGAATAAAGAGGTGAGTATTCTTTAAAAATAATTTGCCAGTTAGATGAATGACTACAAGAAGCAGGGAAACATCTTCTGGCAAAGAACATTTGATACATGAAAAGGTAAATGTGTGAGGAGATTTCAAAGTGAAATTAAACAATTTCAAGATCTGTAATAGAGAGGAACTTTCTCAGTGTTAAAAGATTTCCTTAAGTAGACAGTTTCAATTTTATTTATTATTCCCCTGGAAAAAAAGGTTAAAGTCTATAATTTTTTTTTTTTATAACCAATTGTAACATTTTCTACAAAGAAACAAAAGTCTTTAGAATGTTGAGTCTGAACTTTTCAAAGAAAAATAACTGAAAAATAGCAAGACTTTCTTTAGAAAATAATTGGATGTAGATGTAAAGATTTGTGTAAAAAGATGTTGCCTATGGTATTTAAAATGAAATTACTTAAATATTCACCAACAGAAGATTGTTAAATAATGCATGGTACATCCATCCACACCCTGAAAAACTGTAACAATCATTATAAATGATGATGATGAGGATATGAATTTATACTCAAGAAATGATTTCACAATACAGTTAAATAAAAAGCATATTATTTAACTGTTTATACATACAAAATGGATCTGAAAAGATTCATCGAAAATTAGCAGTGTTTATTTTGACAGTTATGAAATTAAGTGATTAGAATATTTTGTTATTGAACTTTTTGCATAGTGAACATGAATTGTAATAGTCAAAATCCTTCAAAAGATGTCATTAAAAAAGATGAAGATGGAACAGATGAATTAAAATACCTTAGCTATAATACTTGATGATTAAAAGGTCCTCTTAGAGTTATTTTAACAACAATAAACATGTTTAGTAACAATAAACAGGTTTAGAAAACAAAATAGATTCTACCCCTTCCGAAGAGATTCTTGGGCTGGGGACCCGGATAAGTGGCACAGCACCTGCTTTGCATCTGCAAGGCCTCAGTTCTACCCCCAGCACAGCCAAGAGAAAGAAGAATTTCCTTTCAGGGATCAACTCACATACCTAGAAGATAATAATTTTGGAATTCTTGCTATCTAAGGAAATGCAGAAAGTATAGAAATATTTCATTTCCCTTTCCTTTAAGAATCAGAAATTTATCTGTTTTTGGAAAAGAAAAATATGGAGCACTTTCTTTTCCTTCAGTAAACAAGAAGTTATTGAGCAACTGTTAAGGTAAAGCATTCTGTTAGTTTTTCTTTCTTTCTTTTTTTAAAAATCTTTTTATTTGTCTGTTTTTTAGGGAAGGGTTTACAGGGTGTTCAGGGTTTCACTACTAGACCAGACTTGTAGTGATTCTCCTGTTTACAGCCTCCCAAGAGCTGGGATTGCAGGCGTGTGCCACCACGCACAGTCTCAATTGCTGTCTCAGCGCATTCTGGGGGCGGGACTGGCAAGGCAGGCCCGGGGATTGAACCCCAGGCCCTTGCGCCTACTTGCAGGCACTTTACTCTGCTGAGCTATTTGGCCGGCCCTTCTGTTAGGTATTTGATACTGTACAAACATGTTCACCAGGTCAGAAAACATACAAGCATTTTACTGCACTCATAATCTTTCAGGAAAATTTATAAATAATCTATCATCAAATTTAATCACTGTGAATAAATACTGATTACTGTTTCATTGGAATTAGGATCCCACTGACTGGAAGATGTATCTATTTTAGACTTTTTCCCCTCTAGACAGGGTTTTTTTTTTTTTTTTTGTGGAACTGGGGATTGAACTCAGGCCCTTGCACTTGTCAGGTAAGCGCTTTGTCTACTGAGCCATCTCCCTGGCCCCCGAGACAGGGTTTTGCCACGTAGTTCAGGCTGGCCTTGAACTCATTATGTAGTTCAAGCTGGCTCGAACTAGCAGTGACCCTCTTGCCTCTGTCTCTCAAGGGCTAGGATTACAGGCATGTGCCAATATGCGATGCTTAGACTTGTTAAAATGTGAAAAATATGGCCATGAGATGCTATCACTTAGATGAATTACGATTTTAGCAATACTAAAAGGGAAAAGAATGTTTCCTTTAGTCAGTAAAATATAGCACTGTCACCTACATCAACATATAAGACTACTGACTACAAACAATTTTCAAACTGAATCTGTATTAAACTTTTACACATTCTCCTACAACTGAATTGCCAGTTTTTCAAAGAAGCAACTTTCCTGTCAAAGTACTTGGTTTATTTAGTGCTTGAGCAAACAGGTACAACACTTGACCCACATTATGTGGATGAAGGTGCAGATATCTTTGAAGGTATGTTCACATGTCTTTAATTATAATCCTTTATTCCTATAAGACAAGAAGGGTGAGATCTGTGACTCATAATGTGATACCTACTGACTATTATTTTGGCAGGGATGTTCTCTCCAAGTTTCCTCATATTTAAGTTCATGAAGCAGACACCTCACAAACAGAGATCTTCCTTGTCTAAACTATCCAAAAACAGCAAGCAATTTCTACCACTCTGTCACCTTACACTGCTTTCTTTTTTTCTCATTGTACTTGCCACTACTTGGAATATTCCATACTTACATAATTATTATTGGCTTCTCCCTGTTAAATTTATGTTTTATGACAGAAAATATTTTGTTCTGTTTATTGCTGTAGTCCCAGAACTTAGAACACTGCCTATGAAATACTGGTGCTCAAGAAACATTTGTTGACTGTTGAATAAAGGCTTGGAGGACAGGGAGATAGCTCAGTAGAGCAAGCACTTGCTTGGCTATTTCCAAAAAAATAAAGAAAGGGTCAAAATTCAGGAAAACTGAACAAATTTTGGATAACCTGAATATAAGTAAGTCCCAGGGGAAAAAAAATTTATCTATCTATCTATCTATCTATCTATCTATCTATCTACCTACCTACCTATCATCTATCTATCTAGTCAATCTCCTTTCTTGCTGAGTAAGGAAAATTTTGGGCATGTTATTAATCCATGAAAGTGGGTGGCTGTTAGTTACAGGTGTATCCTCGGTAAATAGGACAGTAACTGGTAATAGCAGGCACCACAAGTACTGACTGAGTCACAGAATAAACATCAGCTGTATGAAACAAGTAAGTCAGTAGCTATCTTATTTGTACCTTTTTTGGTTTTTAATCTGTCAAGGATTTCAGTTTTGTCTGTTAAATCAGATTTTAAGGCAGTCTCGAGCTGAGCAATCTGTACTTTGAGCTGCTGTTCCTTTAACTTCCATTGCTCTTCATGGGCAGCACTGAAGGCACTGCAAAACACACGTGACAGGCAAGGAAAACTTGGAAATCAGCATCAACCGAAAATAATAAAGAGAAAAGCTTTTAGTGGCACAGAGACCACTGTCATCATGTCTTAGGAATTAAGTAAACATATGCTGGTCTGCTGCTGTTGAAACCAAGGCGCCTTTCTCAGGCTGCGGTTAGGGAACATGAAAGGGTTTGTGGGATGAGCAAAGGAACTGGCCTTAATTTAGAGCTCTCAAGTCAGAAAAGTTGGCAGTGTGCAGCTTTTGTGGGGCTAGTAAAGGAATTCAGATACTGTACATACTCCAGAGGAATCCACAATTCCAAACCTCAGCAACTGACACTGGATAAAACCATTCTCTCCCACTTACAAACCCTCATAAGACTGAGAAAATGAACTTTCTACTTGATCTATAATTCGGTGAAAATTTCAGAGTCTGCAAGTATAACATATTCACAGAATGATGGCCACGAAATTATAGCATATTGAACCACAGGACAGCATTTCTCATATTTATTAAGAAGTAGTAATAATGCGGTTTTGTCCTAAAAATCCAAAAGCAATAACTTCAGAACAAACAATTTTACTTGTAACACATGACTGGGATGAAAATAAATGTCCTGTGACTAATATAAATGAAGAACTAATAAAATTACTATTCCTCAATAAAAGTGTAGCTGTTTCAATTTTTGTTAAAATTTCCTAATAATCAAGCCCTAGCATATCATAAGATCCAGACAAAAATATCTAAATGGTATACAGAAGGCATAATATAAACATGTGTCTACTGCTCCCTGAATACTGACATAAACAATGGTGGTACATCAGTGGCACTGACACTTAGAGAGATTTAAAAATGAAGGTCACAGGGCCCAGGGATTCAAACTTCATAAAATTTCCTAGGGAATACCAAGGTTTTGAAAAAAAAATAATCTTGATCTGCATTTTAGCAGAAAATCATTATCCGTGAAGCTTGTATGACTGAATAATCATCAGCAGTTTTGACCCTTCCTCCTAGTTACTTAAACCCAGTAAGTAAAATAAAATTTTATAGCTTCAGGTCTTGTACTGATGATGAAATAAATGGAAAAGAAACACATTCTTGAAAATTGCCCTTAATGTTGCTCCCAGCTAATTCTGAGGTTTTATTCCAAAAGAGATACCTTTCTGGGAGGCATAGCTTTCAAAACTGTGTATTTATTTCACATTTTGAATATTTTTATTGCATTAAAAATAATATAACCTTGAAAATAAGTGGAATTCTAGAAGCTCCTCTAAATATGACATCTGTTTCTCCTATCAATGTTCTTATTTCACATATGGAGCCTTAACAAAAGCAGGGATCTGATATATCAGTATTTTAAGTTAATTTTATCAAAAGTACAATTACCTAGACCTAAATGAAATCCAAATAAAATACATATTTAAATACTAAATAAGGAATATTCCCTTACAAGTTCACTTCAAAAGAGAAAAAAAGATACAGTTTATGTACTGCGTCAAAATCTACACATCAAACATACACATATATACACAGAGGTGAGTACTTATATGTGTATATATGTGTGTAGGTATTTGTGTGTGTCCTATATTATTGAAAACATGTACTGCCTGGAAAAAAATTAGCATGATGAAATAGGCAGTATACATTATATCAGATGCCAAAAATTAAAAACAGTAGTGTTCCAATAGCATTAGTACCAGCAAAAAGATCACCAACAGCTAATCTGGCAGAAACATCAGAAGCTGTATGTGTTTAAATTAAGAACAATTTAGCAGCCTGGTTTTTCCAAACCCACAAAATACTAGTGTAAATCAGCATAAGTCAATCTGAATTTAGTCCACCGCTATCTTCCCTCTAAATTTAGGATTACATTCCACTGGAGTTTCATGAGGAATTCCTTTTGAATTTACTGTATTCCTCTATGCTTGGAGCCATCTGTGTAACTATAAATGGTGAACCACATCTGGCTCCATTTCTTTGCAAGAGCTATATACATGATTAAATCTGCATATGAGAACAGTCTTTGAGAACCTTTTATTCATGAAAATGTTTTTGTATATTGCCAATAGTGATGGCTGAGGGAGGACGATAGTCAAGTCTCTGTGTCCATTTTACTGTTACCTGATGTTGCTAAAGTGAGAACATGTCAGTCTGCAGTGGAACGCCCTTGGTGCCTGTGGTCACTGGCATGCCTACAGGCAGCCAAGGACCTCAGCACACTGTAAACAAACACCCTGGATCAAAAACATGATAAGATCAAAATAGAAGCCAAAGAATTCCTCTCTACCTCAGGTCCTTTTTTCCTGATAAGAAATTCCATTTATTCCAACACTCAAGGGAGTCCTAATGTGAGAGATGAGGAAGAATAAATTCTGAATCATCTATAAACAATCCATAGGTACTTTATATAGGAAGATTAAGGGCACAGGTGTTTGCTTTACAGAAATGGAGCTCTGAAAGGCTACGGGTGGTCAGCAGTGCTCTCTTATTAAATTTTGAATATTAGATGACTATGTATCACAACACAGAAACTTGATCCACCTAATTCTAAAAAAGATTACTGTCATGAAATACAGGAAAAGTTTAAAAACAGGCATCAGATCAATGTGTCTCAAGGAGTTAGTACCTTAAAGTCACCAACAAATTCTCTGGACCCAACTTCAAATTGACCAAACTTGGACTGCTGGTGTGTGTGTGTGTGCGCGCGCACGTGTGCACAGGCTCTGGTGTGGTGAAATTTACATTTCAGTAAGTTTTTAGGTTATTTACATAAATTATAGTCGAAGGACCATTGCATTCACTAGTTACATGGCCCTAAAACTATACAAACTTCAAAAATGGAACACAGCTTTACCACATTATAGTATAGAATTTCTCTCTGACCAAATAGAAAGATTTAATTGTAAAAAATTTATTCTGAGCTTTTAAATTGAACATTTCTTACAGTTCTTATTTCTTGGCATTTTATCAAAATGTTTTAGCATATTAAAAAAGACTCATACCAAATACTAACATGAGGGTTTTATCTTACCACATGATTCTCTAATATGTCATATGTCAAGTAATAAACACATTCAACATTTCATTTGAGAAAGGAAGATGAGAATGCAATCTGTGAATCATATTTTTCTCCTGAAAACTAGCCAATTTTGAATAGCAAACAAATGCTCTCCTTTTAAAAACATGTTATCATTATGACTAACCAAACAAGGAGTATATGTAGTTTTTGATGAACATAAGTTGTTGGTAATGATGAATAACAATGTACTAAAACAAAGGAACTATAAAGAATCTTTGAGATGGTGTTGACTTTTGTAGTTTTTCCAACTAAACTTGTGAAAGCATTTTAAAAAAATCATTATTAGAGAATTTCATGGTTCTATTTACTATATACATGCACTTGGTTGAGTTTTGAGCTGTACTGAGAAGTTTTCTGACATTTAATTTTTTGACACTCATGACACATATTTATTTCTATACACCTCATATAAAACTCAAATGCAAGTAGCATAATGAAGTTTGTTTTTAGTGTGACAGGGAAAAAATGTAGCTCAAGCATAAAACATTTAAGAAAAATCCTTCAAAGTCAGATTTCCACTCTTAGATCATTTTCTAATATGGAAAGATAAAGTTTTATGGTGATTAAGTAAATATGAGAAAAATATGCCTGTCAAAATTTCATTTTTGCATTATTCCCAGCTAAGTTTGATGTTTTTTATTCCAAGAAAGTATGTTCAGTTAATTCTCACAATGAAGAAAAGAAAAAAATCTATAAGCAATGGCCAAATGGTACTTTTTTTTCTACTAAAGACCATGTCAAATTATTTGAAATTATAAAATGCTCTAGATAAATGTAAATCAATGAGAATTTCTGAATGTATGACAGTTCCAATTATTTCATGAGTGTTTCCCTTTCACATAACCAATTTTCCAATGCAATTAAAATTAGAGAGAGTGAAACATAGTGGAAAAAATTCAAATTTTATTGTCACCAGTATTGTTTCAGTTCCATCATACAGGCTCACAAGGCTGTGTGGCTATACAGGTCTCTAGCTTTCTGGAGCCTCAATACTTTCATTTATAAAACAGGGATAATATCTTTCCTGCCATCTAATAAGGTTGTGCAAACTATATAATTACAGTTAGCATTTTTAAACATATATATCAATATAAACCTATGTGTACTATAGAGATGAAATATAAAACAGAAGGCATAATAAATAAATTATGTAAGATTAATCAGAGTTGATGAAAAAGAGCCTGGAATAAAGCTGTGGGGTCAAATGATATGGAAGGAGGTCATGGAAAATCCACATAAAACTTTTTAGCCAGCATATCCTTGGCTGGAGGGCTCTGAGTATTATTTTAATTGATGTTTTATTATTGGTGACTCTTACTACATTAAGCCACTGGACTAAGATAGGCAACAATAACAGGTAAATGACATAAGTGTTGCAACCACTGGAATAAAGCCTAACGTTAAAAATGTAACTTCCCAAGGTAAACCAAAATAATGCCTATCTACATACTCTCTAGGTTTGATAATTTTAAAAATATAAATTTAATTCATAAAACATAAAAGCAGGTAAGTTAGATATATTTGTAGCTTAGATGACTGTTTCCTAAGATTTTGATAAACGGTTATTAAAAACTAATTGAATATACATATAGTTTTGAGTATGTATAAAATTTACTTTCACATAAAACTGTATTTATCATGTACCAGTACCACAAACTGAAAAGACTGTAGCTATTATATACACAGAGACAGAAACATGCATGGCACTTAACTTAGCTATGGAGGAGAATTTTGTTTCTAACATTAACAGATGGGATTAATTTCTAAAATACTATAATTATGAAGTAAATTAAAAGATTTAGTCTTCTAAAATTTAACTTGAGCTCTGATGACTATGTTTATCTTTTAAGGAAAAATGATAACTGCTAAGTAAAAACCTGAATTCCTGCCACGGCAAGCCTTCTCTGCTAAAAAGCTCAACAGCCCAGCAGAGAAACCAACTGACATTCAAATACAAGCTCTATTACTTCATATATTAAAGAGTATGTGACACCTCACAATCTGTTTTGTCTATAAACTGGGCATTTCCCAATCTTACATTCCAAGGCATTATGAGGGATTTATAAACTGAAGGTGGAGCCTGTGAGCCCTGAGGTTCTGTCCAATAAACGACAGTGGCTGTTACTGGCAACAAACAACATGGTTTTATGAGTAATGACAGATTATTGCTGAGTAATAAGTCAAAAAACTTATCACCAAGGCCCTTATAAAACTTATTTTTTTTGTAAATATACACATTTTTGCTATCAATTATTCCTACTTCCTTAATCATTATATATTATGACAACAAATACTTTGATATAAGAGTTCAAAGAATCAAAGAACACATGGCATCATGAGTTACCTGTTATAAAGTTTATCATAGTTTTCCTTTAAAAGTTCCCGTTCCTTTTCTAAATCATTAATTCTATCTTGCAGCTAAAATGAAAAGAAAATTACATATTAGGTGATTATTATATGAAAATACATGAGTAAAAATGCCACATGAGAGGAGGATGCATGTTTCAGCCTTGATTTCTAAGGTGCTTTTGCTGACTAAACCACTTACATTGTTTGCATTTAATTCAGCACTGTTTTTCCAAGTTGTTAAGTAAACATGAAATTAATATTCCTATTTTAACTTTGCAGGGACATAGTTATGACAACATATGCCAGAACTCAATAAAGAATGTGTTATGACCTTGCTGTTAAATTCTGGAAATATAATATTTTTTACTTTCTATGATGATGAATTCCAACACTATTCATTTTGTATTAATTTCCAACTGGCCCATAAAAATAAAAGGATTAACTTTTCCTTAAATTCAGGGTTTAAATTAATTGTCAATCACTACTTGCTCTGAAGACAGAATTTCTTTTATCATTTGGAATTTGCAAAAAGCCATTAGCACATCTTCTGAATCAGAAAAATTAAATACCCTGTTTTAAACCAATGAATATTTTCAAAACTAAACTTGAATAACTATATCCTTATGACTAAAATATATATTTCAAATATATATTTCTATATTTTAGTATTTCAAGTTTTATTCGTAAGTATGGAGTACTGTTACAATTCATCACCATTCTCAAAATTCTTTTTAATGATACTAAAAGGCAGTGAAAGATTCTACCAAAGTCAAAACCAAATATAAGCATCTTCTTTCATATCTGTTCTCCTTAGGAACAAGTTTAAGAGACTACAGAAAAAGACTGTACTAGTTAGAGACACAAGTAGCAATAATAATAGAAAAGTTTTCAAATAACTTCACGGGGGTTGGGGGAAGATAGGTAATTTCATGAAATTGCTGATACAGGACTATAATTTTGCTTTGGTATCTCAAATGCCTAATATAGTGTCAAAGATGAGACAGTTAAGTTTCACAGGTAATCTAGTATCAGATATGTTTTCATTTTACTTGAAGACCTTCAATCCTTCAGTTAAACAGTGGATCTTGCACATTTACAAATGCTGCTTTGCCTTTCACATATTGTATCACATACTACGTTTTGCTGTGCTTAAAACACCATATATGTAGCTCAGAATTTAAAAGTATTTGAAGTATCCTGATTTTACTTTTTCAAAACAGCCACAGAGATATTTCAACGCAACAGATTTCTAAACTCTTTGGGAGCTTACCTCTTCTATTCTTCTTTCAGAAAATGTCATGGACTGTAATTGTTTCTCAAGACTGCAGCATTTTAAACGCTGCTCTTTAAGTTGCATATTTAGTTCCTCTCCATTTGCCATCAAAGCATCATGGCTGACCCTGAGAGTTCTTTGCTTCTAAAGATCAAAAAGAAAAAAATTAAACATTTTTTGAATTGAGCTTTGAAGAAATTATCACAATTCTATGAATGGATTTATACTCCTAAAATTGATGTCGTGCAGCTTATTTTCCATATCATAAGTGATTAGGAGATCCTCCTAACCTAAGTGACACAAGGAATAAAATAAAGGGCTATCTCTGAGCAAAGTCATAAAAGTAAGCCGAACTGTTCCTGTCCTTTATTTACTCCTACTTTATTTGTTGATAGTAAACAGTAAGTAAACTAGTATTACCAATGACAGTTTTTTCTTTTTACTATATTTACAGTGATTGGACATGCTATCTAAACATGCTGACAACTGATACTCCAACTGAAAAGATTTCCACTATAGCATATTAACAGACATGATTAGTTAGCTTTTAATTTTAACACAATTAAATGAAAATTTCCAATTCAGTAAAGTAGTTAACTCTTATTCTATTTATGAACATACTTTATGCTCAGTTCTATAAATTTAAATGTTACCTACCTCTTTTATAAATAAAAGATGTCTTTTCACAGAGAACATGTCACAACATGTAATGCCCCACTTTCTAATGAAAGCCACTTAAGTCTAATGAAGTCATTTTTGGGTCATTTAAAAGAAACATGAATCTTGAGCTATTCCAGGTTAATTTTCATCAATCTTGGTATCAGTAGCCTATGCTCTTTGGGCTTCCCACTTTATCGAGGCTCCTGGCCTTGACCACCTTTCACATCTTTATGTTATTTCCCAGGGAGACCAGTACTACAGCAGACACAGGTTACTGTTGGTACTTAAACAAATACCTAGGGGCCACAGTGGAATGGAGATCAAAATAGTCCCAGTGATAAGGGAATGTAAAATCATTTTCAATTCCTTTCTTAATTTCTCATTTTAGAAATTGCTTTTAACTCCACCTATTTTTAATTCCCCCTTCTCTATCTTCAGATAGTGATGTTATTCCCCCTTGCTAATAGTCTCCTCCCTTACAAATTGGCACAAAAAGAGAGAAGGTAGTTACTGGCTGGTATTTAAAGATATTCTTGCAGAATGGAAAACACTAACCAAGTATGGATGAAAATATTTAACTATTTAATTCAGTAATGAATTTGGGCCTCAAGTGACCCTATGCTTTACATCAATTTACTACTTTGTCTCAGTATTTCAAACAAAGTACTGCTTAATATAAATTCTGTTCATCTGGAATGTTTTGGAGTTCATTAATTCAAGAATCTATGTTAATTATGCAGTGCCAATAAATAGGAACCCTCTCACAGCACATTCCTGCGGGACCATAGTCATTGTTAAAACAACTATGGGCATGAAGAGTTCTAACTACTGTCAAGCTGAATTGCTAAGGTTTAAAATAAACACAGTGATGGCTGACATCACAGATACATATTTTCTGATAATGGTGATGACAAATCAAACCAAATGTAATCCACATCAGAAAAAAAAGATTCAACAGCATGATTATGAATTCTAGTCTAATTCCAATATTTTATAAATTCTTAGACTTAAAGATATATGGAAATACAGTAAAATCTTCCATGCTACAAGCCCATAATGACTCAGAGAAAGGAGTTAAGAATAAAACCCATGGCATGAAATGATTTATGATAATGTTTATTAAGACAAACTGATATTTATAGAACATCCAAGTGGCTAATTATTTCTTCAGGAATAAAGTTATTAATAACAATGTATGAAGAGAAAATATACACATTTGAGAATTTTAAAAAGCCATCTTCCAATATTTTTAGTATTATGACCACTGTTCTACTTCAAAATATAATCAGAGATTGGGGAGATAGCTTCACAGTGTAAGTGCCTGCCTGGCAAGCTCAAGGACTGGGGTTTGATCCCCAGTAGTGCACGTTGTGCTGGCCCCGTGCTGAGCCAGCCACTGAGACCAGGCATGGTAGTGCACGCCTGCAATCCCAGTGCTGGGGAGGTTGAGACAGGAGGATCACTATGCGCCTGAACTGCATAGTGAAACACTGTACCAAATAAATAAATAAATAAATAAAATTTAAAATATAATCAGAACAATATTTTTGAATATGTTGCATTTAAGTGTCAGAATACAATATCACAGTACCTCTTGGAGCTGAATAAACTTTCCTTCCATTACTGAAAGAGCATTGCTTTTTTCCACCAGTTGTTTATGAAGCCTAATCATTTCTACATTGTCTCGAATATTTGACCTTCAAAATTTAAGAAAAAGCATAAAAAAGTATGTTGAAAGAAACAGACGAAATTGGAATCATACCATTTCAATTAATGTTACTTAAAAATATTTATACATTTGCACAGCAGTCACCAAGATTTTTAGATTATTTAAAAATGAACCAACAAACATTTGTGAACTCTCATGAACAAACTCTGAGAATTTGAAAGGAGGCCCCAAACTTGATGACGATGTCACTTGTACAAAAACCGATAATATGGATTTAAAATCATTTGAGTACCCCTAAAGATCAGGTCTTAGCATAGCAATAGTTCTACCACCAAACTCGACACTTATTTTTAAGAAGAACTATCATACTCCTTTTCCTGAAAGGAAAAACATGCAGTGCTGGCATTCACGTTCATCCTACTCCCTCAAAGCAAATGGTATCATAAGATTACCATTTATTGGCGTTTCCTTTTAGAGTTTAAACTTTTCAAAATATTTCCAAAAAAAGTGACTTAGCATTTTATACTAATAATGCCCAAAGCTGGCACTTAAATATGTTGCAGATGTGCCTTTAGCTGTAAGAGATTACTTGCTGTCCACAGGGTATGCAGAAACTCTATATGCTGCAATACTATTTTGTATTTTTTCCCACTGAGATTAAAGCAAATGTAGAATTTAATAGGAAGATTTTGTTAAAGGTTAATCATACATCTAAATGAATACCTGTTTGAAAAGGCATTTATTTTTCTGACAGAAAACGGTTTCTTAATCTGTTTCATATTTAAAAATATTTTTAAAATTATAAAGCTTGCTTTTATATTCCATTTTTTAAAAGATAAATCAATGTAAAAATTTTAAATTCAAAAACTATTTCAGTATTAAAGTGATTTTACTTTCAAAATTTATCTAGTGTACACATCTTGGAAAAATTGTTACAGTGCCCTACTGAAACTAGAAAATGGACTACAAAGCTTACACATCTGTAAACCAGCTGAAGACTTGAAATACTTAATTTTCCTCTTTGATATTTGAAAGTTCATTGTATTTTGGCATTGGACAGTTAGTTGTCCTCTCAGAGAAGATAAACAAGTCCAAGAGTCTGGATCTTGCCCAGGGTACAGTCTTAACACAATGTTAAAATAATTATGGGCCTAAAGCATGTTGTCCAGCCATTCTGTGACACACTGGGCAGACGCTCACTGTCATTCCCTCCCTGTTACCTCGATTCCCCAATATGTACATACACATTTATCATATGAAGGAAATTTTAAATAAAATATAAACACTCATCTTTTTTGTATTTAGAAGCCAAAATATAATTTATCTATTTTCCCTTGAATGACTTGTTTCAATAGTGAATAACATTTATTGTTGTGGAAATACAGAATTTGTTTCAAATAATTTAATATCTTTCCTTATATTTTATGTTGTTGCTGATTTTTTTCCTGGTAGTGCTGGGAACTGAAAATTCAAGGCCTTATGCATGTTAGGCAATATTTCTGATATTTTACTCTAAAACAGATTAATACCTCTAAGAAGAATCATATATATTTGAAAAATAACTATTGCTTAATATTAGGAACAAATAATTAAAATCTCAATTAATTGTTCCACATAGATTTTTTTCCATAATTTTATTGAGAAACAAATAGCAATGAGACAGTTTCAAATCAAATAGGTAGGACATCCACAGAGATTATAGAAAGATTTTAATTTTAAAAAAGAGAGGAAGCATATTTTAAAAAAATTCGGTTGCTAAATTGCTACATACCTTCTGGAATATTTTCCTAAACTCTTTAGAGTTTAGAATCATTATAGTATTGGGAAGAATAGTTATGAACATTTTATACTAGTGATGCCCAACAGTGGACATAAATAGTATGATACTTTAAATAAAAAGTTGGTTCGCCACAGAATACACCCATTTAGGACAATGTAAAACCTGCAAGTCTTCCATAATTATTTTTAAGTAACAGTTTGAGGGGCTTTATATATACCAGTTACTGTTGTATCTATTTTTTTTTTGAGGATAACAATGAGAAGGATAACTTGTTAAGCTAAATGTGCTAGTCAGAGATATACAAAATACATATATGTTGAAATCAGTGATGTGGTAAATGTGGTCTGGCCTCTAAGAAGATGAACAACTAAATCATCTCAAATCTGACAATCATTCAACATTGTTACACAGATGAAAAATGAGAGAAGACTAATGGTACAAATGATAAAGAAATCAGGAAGGAAACGTCACAAAAAGATGACAAGAAGTAGGGAGATAGCTCAGTGGCATAAGTGCCTGCGTGGCAAGCACAAGGTCCTGAGTTCAATCCCTGGTACAAAAAAGAGATGGCTGATAGAAAAGCAGGAGCTGGAGTCATTGCTAAGTGGCCAGTTACAGATTCTGACATGTGTCGAGCAAGGGTGAAAAGATGTAGGGCTATGCAGGCAATCGTTCAATTGATCCTCACATAATATTCTTATCTCTTTTCCACGCACTGTGATAGGAACACCAAATATTCAAGATGATGAAGTTTAAACAGAAGGAACAACACAAAGTCAGATGAACTCTGACAGTCATGCACCAGTCTGTACATAGTAAAACGATCTGCAGACAGTTATCAAACACAGTAATTAAGTGTGTTGAAAAAACAAATTTCTCACAATTTTCAAGAAGGATTTTCAAAAACCCATAAATGATTAAGTCAGAACATGCAGTTTCTTTCTGTTCTCTTTTTCACCCTTCTTTATTCTTTTTACAGACACATGATTCATAATTATGCTCAAATCTTCTCAAATTATGAGAAGAGTTGTTGGCCCATCTCTAGATTAAAAACAAACTGAAATAAATTCAATTTTATGTTGAAAAAAGTAATCCAGCTCAAAAAACTGTGTGCCAAGTTTCTTTCATATAATTTGAAACAGTCAAGCAATAAACTCAGAAAAAGGAATTTCTAATGGAAGCCTTGAAAACACTTGACTCCAGCCTTGCTACTGGGTGCCATAATAAATCCAGAAACTTAAAACCTCTCATACACTGAAGAAAGGAAAATTTTCAGTGGAGCTATGTAATGTATCGTCTAATATGAAAGTTTAAGTAGCAAAAATCTTTGTTTCATATATTTGATTCCCCAGGCACTCAACTTCCCTCCTCCACCCCTACCAACCTTTCATTCTTTGCTACAGTAAAAAGAATGAAGCTAAAAAAAAAAAATCCTCTTGCTTTTTTGAACCTAAAATGTTACAGTACTTAATACCATTTAGAAGAGCAGGCTCTGAAACACAAGCTAGGCTATGAGATTCTGGGAAGTACCTAGGTCAGATATTTACGAGAGAGAATACAGAGGATCTTTTTAAGCAGCAGTTTTAGGTTAAATGAAATCTTGGGGATACAGCTATAAACAACATTAGGATTAACAAATTAGCTTTCATCTTTTTCAAATGGGCAGACTAAGCGTACTGCTGAAAGAAGTTTAGGTCATTCATAGCACTTTTTAGCGATACATGCTTAACATTACTTGCAAAGGTACTACTTAGGAATAGGACTATAGAAGGCTGACATGAAAATGAGAGGAATAAGCATCATTAAGATAGCCGAGGTATTTATCTTAAAGGCAATGGTTTTGCTTAAAACTGTTACTTGAGATCATGGGTTAAAATAGGTCTTCCTGATTTAGATTAGGAAAGAAACTGTGTATGTTTGTTTGCCTTGTAATCATAGCTTTATACTGCCACCACTCAGAGGAATGGAGAAGACAAATATGTTGGGATCTCTCTATGTGTATGAACATGGAGAGGACATTCCAGAAGACTGGCTAGGGAAAGCAATAACCAAAAGCTTTGCTCATTTGTTAAGACGAACATGTTTAAGATCGAGTTTAATGGATTTGTTTCAGCTAGAGCTTTACAGTAACAGAAATGGGAATCTGAAACTATTAGTCAAATTTCAAAAAGACCAATGGGAAATATAGATTTACCAGCAATTAAGTTGCAAAAGTGAACTAGAGGATTATGCCAATCTAGTGCAATAACACAGGTCATATATTATCAGAGAGCATGATTGGCATGATTTACATTTTTATGAATACAAAAGGAAAAATTAATTAAGAAATATATAGATTACTGAGTGGGCAAAATCTTTCAGAAACATCAGGCTCTCTTACATAGAATTATTTTGTGTCTCTGAAACTGAACTCAGGACCTTGCGCTTGTCAGGCAGGTGCTGTCCCGCTGAGCTATACCCCTGGCCCCTCTGCTAGATAGAAACTGACTGCTGTTTACAGAGTACAAAACCATTCACTCACGTCAGTATATTCCTTTTACAGTTCAGGTTGCTAACTGAGCTTCACAGAACAAAGAATTTACTAGAGTCCTTAAGTGACAGAAGCTCAAATTTAGTTTTAAGAACTAAATCTTTCTCACTCTTTTTAAAGTGGCTTCTTTCTTTTAAGATGCTTCTAAATTTTAACATTCCTTCCATAAACATGTATGCAATAACTATTTACTATGAATTGTATAACAACTTTTTCAGCTTACAGAAAATGTTGGGAAAATATATCAAGCTGCTCTCCAGAAAAACCTTAGATTTTATTAATAATAAAAGATAGGGCTCAAATAAATGGTATTGGGTACAATAGTTATCAAGGGACAAATGCCAAGGTATTGAGAACAACAGGAAGAGTTTGGTACACATATTTTTTTAAAATGACAGATCACCATCGCTCGGTGGAATAATGTTTGCATGGCTATCCCTCGCCCCAGTTATCCTTCAATCAAGAGAACCAGATGTGCCCTCTAAATTAGAGGGCTGGGCAATCAGGCAAATCCAAAATGAGGGGTGCTCTGCAAACAACTGTCAATGTACTGCAAGAGTGGGGAGCACTGTAGAATAAAGGAAAAGTAAAAGACTTGACACATGACCCTCAGTGGATCCAAAATCAAAATAAAATGTTACTAAAAGAAAAAAAAATGCCATAAAAGACATTATTGAAACAGTAGGGGAAATATGGATATAGACTGTGTATCAGACCATGCTACTACACTATTTGCTGTTAAATTATCTTGCTGTTACAAGAGATATCTTTGTTCCCTGGATATACTAGAATGTACAGAGGGGGAAGTAACACATGCACTTAAATGAGAGGGGGGAATGGGAGAGAAGAAGAGGAGGGGGGAACAACGAGAAGAGAAAGAGCAGAGGGAGGCAGAGGTAAGAGGAGAGCAGATGGGGGTGGGGGGAGAGAGGGGAGGAAGAAGCATTTGTGCATGAGACTGCAGAACAGGCACAGGCTGCTGTGCCATGCGCAGACATGCTAACGGGCCCCAAGGTCTGGGAGTGCTCACTCTACTATTCTTTCCACTTTTCTGCAGGTCTGATCTTTTCCAAAATGAAAAGCTGAGGAAGAACTTGGAGTACAAGGAAGTATCCTGTTTTTGTGCAAAGGGGAAACAGTGAGCCCCTCAAGTCAAGCTGTTTCTTATAATGCAAGGCTGCAAAAGGCCTCTTGAGTTGTAAGACTTGACAGTTCGCTGTCTGCCAAGGAGAAAAGGGCAAGTTGGAGTGTCTGAAATATATATGGGTTAAATTTCCTCCACTGGGACATTATGGCACTTACATGATTTTTAATTAAGAAGGTAAACACTCTAACATTTATTTAAAAAGAACACTTGCACAAACATTTAAGTTTCATATTTGGTAAGAGTATAAATATTTTTGGAGTTGAAAAAGTCAATAAAAGGTAAAATCATTCTGATTTTAATGTTCATGTACATGTGTTCACTGGTTACTGCTTTGCATTTAATTTGAGACAGGCTTTTTAATAAGCAGAAAATGTGCATTTTTATATTGTTTAAATTTTAATATGGATTTTTGTTCAAAACAACACAGACATTCAGGCTACTTGTAAATGATACAAGATTTTTTGCTAATGAGGCATTATGTAGAACATATGCAAAAATCACAACTCAGTCTTCCAAAATAGACCACAACAACAGGAAAAAACATGATTTTAATAAAAAAGAGCAGCACTGGGCTTTTACTTCAAAGCAATTAAGGGCTTTGGATAACCAAAAGTTTATGTCAAGCTGATGCCAAACCAAACTGGTCTATTAAACACATACTACGAAGAGTTTCTGTAATATTCTATGAAAAGGCTCTCTGCCATAAATATCAAGCACTGCCACTCTGAAGATTACAACTATGTTAGGTTCATGTTTGAGAACAAGGGGTCCAACATCCAGATCAGACTTCTAGAATTTCAAATCTGAAATAATGTATCCGTGAAAGAGAAGTTTAAATATGTTTTCCATTTTGTGATTTTTCTCTACAGTAAATTATACCAAGTTTTATATTCTCCCCAACATTTTTTTTCAAGTTTTCCATTAGTCTCAAAAAATTGCTGTTATACATAAAATTTTGAACTATGTGTAAACATATTTTTTAAAAAATTCTTAAGCCCTTATTGTTTCTTCAATTTCAAAAACTATTTCAAAAAACAATATGCTTTTCACCAGAGATATCCTTACTAAGCAAATAAGATGTAAATTTTTACTTTTATAAAATCAGTGAGGTTGGATACAAGCTGTTTATTTCTTCAGCCTATGTCATCTACCTATACTACTAATTTTACTACTGCTTCTATTTTTTAAAAATAATTTCAAAGAGAATAAAAAGTAAAACATTAAAGCTTCTAACTCTTGATATCACAAAACGATTGTTTTTTTCCTTTCGTTGTGTATGTGAAAATATAGCTTCCTGAGGAAAGCTTTCGTTTGGTTTCTAAGGTTAAACTCTTTCATATATAATGTACATGAGAGTCTCTCTTACTGGCAATATTTATAGTACTGAGTATATATCCTTGTTTATCACTCTTTCTGCTGTTGCTTTAGTTCTAAGACTGGAGGACTTTTAGGCCTCTTTTTCAATCCACACTAAATGGTAGCTCTAAAACAATCATGTCCATCTTGGAAAAGAAACAGTTAACTACACAGTCTATCTTACTGTCTGGGAACTTGAAAAATATAGGGAAAGCAGTCCTTGGCAACCAAATGGTTTCAAAGAGCTGACAGTGGTGAGCTCCCACTTGAGACTGGCCTATGTGAATTTTTTATTTAGATAAGGTCTTAAATATTCCTGTTGGCAATTAGACTAAGATCACCATGTTCAGTGTTGGAGTTTGGTCCTCTGGTGTTGTTCCTTGCAAGGAACGATTTCTTGATTTTCCAAGAAGGCTGAGTCTAAATCAGTTCTTCCTAAGGGAACATGGCTAACTCCTAAGTATTTGAGCTGGTTTAAAGCCAGATTTCAAAGTAAATCCCTTTATTTCAATATAATTCTCAAAAAAATCATGTTTCTTTTACCTTATACCTTTTGGGGCATGTAATATTATTAGATATTATATTAGAATCTCCTTATATAATTAATTTTTATGCATACCTTTTTAGAAACAGATATTAAAGGTTACACTAATCTTTTAAGTCTTTTACAGATAAACATTTTCATATATTTTAGCCCTCCTTTTTAAAAAAAGAAGTTTCAGATTATGCATCTTTTCTTAGCTTCTGCATGCGTTACCATGTAAAGTTAGTTTTGAGAGAGTTAAACTCTGAATCTGAGCAGCCAGGAAACCTTACTTGGCTTTTCTATATGAGATCTTGGCCACACACGCATAATACAATTAGAAAGGTGGAAAACAAGTAAAGGAACTTTATCTGATTTTAAAAAATTAAGAAATTTAGAGGTAAGAAATAGAATAACTAAATGCAATGTGTAGGCCTTATTTGGATTATTATTTGGATTCTTTAAAACTATCTTCAAGAAAATTTGAATATAAACTGGTTATTACATGATATAAAGAATAAGAATTAAGGGCCGGCAAGATAGCTCAGTGGACTAAGCACCTGCTTAGGCAAGTGCAGGGACGAGGGTTTGATCCAGCACTACATATTGTGCTGACTCCACCCCCAAGTGCTCTGAGCCGGCCATTGAGACAGGGTGTGGTGGCACATGCCTGTAATCCCAGCACTGGGGAGGCTGAAGGCAGGAGGATCACTGAGTCCGAGCTGCATAGTGAGACCCTGTACCAAGTACATTAAAAAGAAAAAAAAAAAAGAATAAGCATTAATTTTGTTAGGGGTTATAGTGGTGTAGTGGATGTGTTAAAAAATTCCTTGTCAGACAGAGATTCATACTAGGTATTTATGACTGACAGACTATCCAGCTGGGGCTAATTACTATAACTGAAGAAAACAAAGGCAAAGGGATGGATGAAATAAGATTGGTAAGGTGTTACTAATTATTGAAGTACATGGTTCAATATATATCACTTTCTCTGGTTTTGAGTATGCTAGATTCAAAACAGGAAAACAAACAAACAAACAAAAAAACAGGGAAAGAAAGGGAGAAAGGGATGTGGCCTAGGGAGCACATGCCTAAAATGCATGAGAAGTTTAATCCCTACATTGGAAAAAAGAAAAGAATGAAGAAGGGATAAATAAATAACAACAACAAAAACCAACAAAAAAAAAAAAAAAAAAAAGAGAAGAAAGGAATAAGCCATAAAGAAAAGAATTCAAGAATGTATGTGGTAAAAAGATGGTCTTGATGAAAATGTATCAAAGCATGAAGCAAGTGAACGGGAATCTGGAATCCAAACATGACAAAAAGGTTATGAATGAAAAATATTACATGCTGTAAGTTATAAAAAATGCAAAGGTAGCAAAGAAACTGACAGATTTTACCATTAAGTTATAACAATGAGGTATTTTGATGCAAATTTTGAGTATTAGGAGATATAACATCCTCTTGGGACCATAAACTGCTACCATATTATATAATTTACTCCTTTATTAAGGTTGCCGTAGACAGAAAGTAGGCCAAGAGCTGAGTTCTCGGTAACCGTACTTCACTCAGTAGCTACAATATATTGGTAGCGGCTTCCTGCAATCATGGAAAATGAGGAAAATATCAGATATAACACAAGGAAGGCGTTTCCAGTCATCAGAAGTGGCTTAAAAACTCCATTTGAGGGCAAGTTAGAGAAAAATGCCTTGAACAGGAGTTGTGAATAACAGTACGTTTCAAGAAGGCCTATACAAAGAATGTTAAAGAAAAACATGATTTTCAAAAGACTATAGATAAATTTTTTTATGGCATATGATAGATTATTTTAAAACTGATTTTAATCTTATGAAAGTGATTGTTCTGTTTTAACGTACCTTTGGTCTGTAGCTTGTTGTTCTCGAATCTGAAGGAGAGATAATTCAATTTCATTTTCTTTTCTCTTCAATTCAGTTTTTAAGATATCAGCAACATTCTCTAACTCTTCTATCTGAGCTCTCTGTGACTGAATAACATTTTCTCTGAAAAAAAGAGCCTTTATAAGAATTTGTAGTTTGAGAAGTATTTGTGGTATTTAAGATCAGTGCAAAGATAGTTCTTCATAGTAAAGAGCAAGCAAAAATTCAAAACTTCAACTATTAACTATCCCTGTACTTTGTGAAATAGCACCCATAAGGAAATAGTACCAGCTTGAATTTGACAATTTGAAAATACATATGGGAAAATTCAAGGTATTACTTTCCAAAATTATTCAGTAGGCAATATGTTGGTCCTTGGTTTGCTTCAATAGAGTAAGTATTGATCACCTAACAGTGTACTCTACAATCTGGTCTTCAGACAAGGCATATGCCTTGTTCTCATACAGCATAAGAACATCTGCCTATAATACCCAAATTAACACTTCAGAGGGAGAAGGCAGGAAATTTGCCAAACATAACTTACTGATCTCTGGCATGCATTTATCTCTTCCATGTCTGGCAGTAGCCCAGAGCAGTGAGCCTCGGGAAACTGATATGAACCCTGGTTTTAGCTGATTATCAGGTAACAAGATTATGTCTAGTCTTTTATTTTTTCAAACGAATCAATACTATAACTGATATTTAAAATATCAAAAAAGGAAATATATTGAGTTCATATTATTCTACAGCAACTATCTAAAGTATGATCCTCTTTGCATCATGTTCCCTTTCCTCATGCAGTGCTGCTGCTTTGTGAAGGTCCAGGTGAAGGCCTGCAGATAAGGCAGAACCTTATCTTTTTTTGACTCACAGACCCTGAAACCATGAGGCTTTGATTAGCTGCAAAAGAAAGTAAATGTTGCAGAAGGAACTTTTTTGAAACCGTGATATGAAGGATGCAGTACTATAGAATCATAGGGAAACAATCTGAAATCCATGTGCATCTGATAAGTCACTCCTCTTGTTAGTTTTCTAAACTACAAAACAGCTAGTTGACTCAGATCCTTTACAAAAAAATTAGCTGTAGTTTTCTGGGAATGAAAACATTGCTTCTAAAGCCTATACTATGGTAAATAATTTGCTTTTATGTCATTCTTTTGGGGTAGAATTATAATAAAGAGGACAAGTCTATAAACCCTTCCATCTATGACATGGGATAAGTTACTCATTTCCTTTATTTTACTGAAAACATGTCATATAATACCTGTTATTACTCCACAGTACTAGCTCTGTATTTTAGTGAAGCAAATTATTTATACATAGCTCAATTTTGTTTACAATGAAGGAAAGAGAGGGATTACAATAAGACATGATCAATAAACAAAGTGCTAAAATGACCATGAAAAGGAATACATACAAATTTCTTATTTCTCCTCTGGCTTCTTCAAGTAAACTATTGCCATATTTTGTAAGGACAGGTTGTATAGGTTCTGCTACGTCTACATCTTGGAATCTTATACCTAAAGATAAAGTAATACAATATGATTACAGAAGTGAAGTTGGAAAAGATTCTTCATTTGCTGCTATCTTAGGCATATCTATAATAAAATAAAATTTCTTATTAAGTACTAAGACATATGTGTCCTGTAACACAGGGAATTATAAATACACTGCCACCAGGAATATTAGATCTTAGTCATCAGTAGACATTAAATAAAATGAAGCAACACATACTGCCCATGTAATAAATTCCATGGAAACTACATTTCCTAGAAATAACTGGATTCAACTCAAGATCTAAAACTCTTGTAGTAATTCTGAAGAAGCACAATCATTAATTTAGGCCTCTACAATGAAAGCTAACATAATTTGAACAAAGTTTTCAGAACCTGGACTTTATGTTTCTGATAATTTTTATTTTATAATTAATTATTCATATTCCTTGACCCTACATGTCAAAATGTTTCCTGTACTTTGTTACTCTATCTCAGTGATAAAAATCCATATTTAACCAAAGGTAAATAAGTAGAATTTCTTTAAATAAAACAGTTCACTGCTGAGATTAAAATATATTATTATAAAAATAGTTATATTTGCTGTGCATGGTGTTGTCTCTTTGTAGCTTCAGCTTTTTGGGATTTGGAGGTAGACGATTGCTTGAACCCAGAAGTCTGAAGCTAGGCTGGGCAACATAATTAGACACCGTCTCTTAAAAAAAGTTATATGTGATTTTATAAGGATAGTCCCACTGTTAAAACAAAACATACTTCTAATTTATATAAACTACTTTACAGCTTTAGAAAATTTAAGTTATTAGAGCTTAAGATAACCTATGATGTATGACATGTATAAATGGAGACTAGCTCAAGAAAGTGTAGAACATTCTTTGGAAAAACTTTCTAAAAGTGAGAATTTTATTTTTTAAGTTAATAGATAAAATTGTATTCACCATATAGGACATAATACTTTGAAGTATATGTTGTTAAAAATAACAATTTTAATTAGAATAACTGAACTACTACTTTTTCCAATATGTTTCCATTAAAGGATAGAAAAGACTGCCTAAAATATCCAAATCATTCATGGTTAGAATTTGCCAATTATATAGTTCTGGAAGTCATGTTAACTCTTAAGTTTTTTTTTCTACTTCAATCATGGGAAAATCCAATAGTAGTGGAATTAAAAAGTACTCAAAACATCTCTTAAAACCTAGTATGATGGTGGATTGCTAACAGTTATATTTTAAAGAATACACACTTCAAAAGTGTTTTGTTTCACTGGTTCTTAACAGTAGAAACTTTGTCTATATAAAACTAGTCACTTAAGCTAGTGCTTTCCATTCTTTTTTTTTTTTTTTTTTT